>BLSH010481413.1:1472295-1487836 GCA_018402905.1 Glandirana rugosa
AAATTTTTTTTTAAAAAGTACATCAAGGGGAATATGTATAAAATAAACGTAGGGACACACTTCTCCTTTATGCAAAAATTCCTTTACTGGATATTCTTCAAGCAGCAAATAGTCACATGCGACTGTACTATTTGCTGCTTGAAGAATATCCAGTAAAGGAATTTTTGCATAAAGGAGAAGTGTGTCCCTACGTTTATTTTATATATTTATATATATATATATATATATATATATATATATATACGCTGCATTCATTGTAGACTATATACAGCGCATTCAGTGTAGACTATATACAGTCAGTGCAGGCAGTGTAAAAATATATATATACAGCATAGTAAACATATACACTGCATTCAGTGTAGACTATATTCTGTACAGTGCATGTTCGGAAAAGGGTCTGGCATAGATTTTAAGGGGAACTACATGAAAAATTTTTTTTTAAATTGCCATAGGGCCCCCTCCCAAAATCCATACCAGGCTCTTCAGGTCTGGTTTGGATTTTAAGGGGAACCCCGTGGCAAAATTAAAAAAAAAATTGCGTGGGGGTCCCACCCAAAGTCCGTACCAGGCATTTCAGGTCTGGTAGGGATTTTAAGGGGAACCTGCACCAAAATGAAAAAAAAAAATTACGGGGGTCCCCCCAAAACCCATACCAGACCCTTATCCGAGCACACAGCCTGGCAGGGCAGGAGGGGGGATGAGCGAGCGCCCCCCGTCTGAACTGTACAAAGTCACATGCGCTCAACATGGGGAGGGTGCTTTGGGGTCCCCCCCAAAGCACTTTGTCCCCATGTTGATGGGGAGAAGGGCCTCATCCCCACAACCCTTGTCGATCCCGGCCCCCCCATGTGAATGAGTATGGGGTACATTGTACCCCTACTAATTCTCCAAAAAAGTGTCAAAAAAGAAAAAAACACAGGAGACAATTAGGGACCAGTCCTTTTTTAACCACTTCAGCCCGGAAGGATTTCCCACTTTAGGACCAGAGCACTTTTTGCAATTCGGCACTGCGTCGCTTTAACTGACAATTGTGCGGTCGTGGAAGGTTGTGCCCAAACTAAATTTGCGTCCTTTTTTTCTCACAAATAGAGCTTTCTTTTGGTGGTATTTGATCACCTCTGTGTCATATCTGATCACCACTATAAACAAAAGAAGAGGGATAATTTTGCAAAAAAAAAACAAATTTCTTACAGATCCAAAACAAAATAAAAATATTTTTTTCCATCGGTTTTGGCCAATTTATATTCTTCCTCATATTTTTGGTAAAAAAAAATCGCAAACGGCATTTATTGATTGGTTTGCGCAAAAGTTGCCGCATTTACGGATGATGAGAATTAATTTCTGGGGTTTTTATTTATTTTTATTTTTTACTAGTAATGCCGGCGATCTGCGATTTTTAGTGGTACTGTGATATTGCAGTGGACATGTCGGACCATTTTGACACTTTTTTGGGACCATTGGCATTTATACAGCGATCAGTGTTATAAAAATGCACTGATTACTGTGTAAATGCCATTGGCAGTGAAGGAGTTAACCTGGAGGGGGCGCTCTAAGGATAACTGTGTTCTACCTGTATGTGGGCTGCCCTGGCTGGGGGAAGGGAGTGATCACGGCTTCCATATACAGGAAGCTTCCCTCTCTAACAGAATCGAGATCTGTGTTTACATACACAGACCTCCGTTCTTTCACTGTGGGGGGGCATCGCGGGTAGCCGGCGGAGATCGAGTCCGCCCTACCCGCTCCCTGGCCCCTCCCAAACACAGTGAGTGCGCCTCTGGCAGCGTGCGCGCTCACAGTGAGGGATATCATAGCCTCCGTCATATGATGGCGGTTTGCGATATCGAACCACCTAGCCGCCGTCAGACTGCGGTTGGCAAGTGGTTAAAAAAGAAAAAAAGTGTCCCCCATTGTAATCCACCGTCAATCACAGTGCAGACGACCCAAAGAAAAAAAGAAACAAAACAGCTCCTCCCTAATGGGAGGGCTCCGGCCGATTGCTGTCTTTTGCCATTTGACTGCTCTTATACAGACTGGGGCGTGGCAACCCGCTGATGTAAGCGGATGACTCCACCCCCTTCTGACATCATGTGACATCACATGACCCCCCGTCTGATGTCCCATGATGCCAAAAGGGGCAGGGTCTTTCGCTTACGTCAGCGGTTGGCCCCACCCTAGCCTTTGTAAAAGCTATCAAACGGCAAAAGACAGCAGTCGTCCGGAGCCCTCCCATTAGGGAGGAGCTGTTTGTTTTTTTTCTCTTTGGGTCGTCGACGCCATGATTGATGATGGATTACAACAGGGGACACTTTTTTCTTTATTTAATAAAAGACTAATTATTTAATAAAAGTCCCTAATTGTCTCCTGTGGTTTTTCTTTGTTGACACTTTTTTGGTGAATTAGTAGGGGTACAATGTACCCCATAATCATTCACATAGGGGGAAGCCAGGATCTGGGGGTCCCCCTATTAAAGGGGGCTCCCAAATACCAATAAGAGTTGGGGGAATGAGGCCCTTCTCCCCATCAATAGGGGCACAAGGTGCTTTGGGGGGCATGTGCTGTTGAGGGCATGTGGCCTGGTACGGTTCGGAGGGGGGTGCTTGCTCACTGCCCCTCCTGTCCTGCCAGGCTGCATGCTCGGTTAAGGGTTCTGGTGTGGATTTTGGGGGGGCCCCATGCCATTTTTTTAAAAAGTTTGGTGCGGGGTTCTCCTTAAAATCCATACCAGACCTGAAGGGCCTGGAACGGACATTGGGGGGACTCCTACACCATTTTTTTATTTTGGTACGGGGTTTCCCTTAAAATCCATACCAGAACCTTGTGGACAGCATTCCCAGAAGAGTTGAAGCTGTTATAGCTGGAAAGGGTGAACCAACTTAATATTGAACCCTATGGGCTATGACTGGGATGCCATTAAAGTTCATGTGCGTGTAAAGCCAGGAGTTCCAATACTTTTGGTAATATAGTGTATATATATAGTATCTCACATTTTTGTAATAATTTTATTCTATTATTTTTTTCTGTGACAACACTGAAGAAATGACACTTTGCTATAATATAAAGTATTGAGTGTAGAGCTTGTATAACAGTGTAAATTTGCTGTCCCCTAAAAATAACTCAACACACAGCCATTAATGTCTAAACCGCTGGCAAAAAAAGTGAGTACACCCCTAAGTGAAAATGTCCGAATTGGGCCCAATTAGCCATTTTCCCTCACCGGTATCATGTGACTCGTTAGTGTTACAAGGTCTCAGGTGTGAGTGGGGAGCAGGTGTGTTAAATAATTGTTGTTATTGCTCTCGCTCTCTCATACTGGTCACTGGAAGTTCAACATGGCACTTCATGGCAAAGAACTCCCTGAGGATCTGAAAAAAATAATTGTTGCTTTACATAAATATGACCTATGCTATAAGATTGCCAAGACTCTAAAACTGAGCTGCAGCATGGTGACTAAGACCATACAGCGGTTTAACAGGACAGGTTCCACTCAAAACGGGCCTTGCCATGGTCGACCAAAGAAATTGATTGCACATGCTCAGCGTCATATCCAGAGGTTGTCTTTGGGAAATAGACGTATGAGTGCTGCCAGCATTGCTGCAGAGGTTGAAGGGGTGGGGGGTCAGCCTGCCAGTGCTGAGACTATACGCCACACACTGCATCAAATTGGTCTGCATGGTCCCAGAAGGAAGCGTCTTCTAAAGGTGATGCACAAGAAAGCCCTCAAACAGTTTGCTGAAGACAAGCAGACTAAGGACATGGATTACTGGAACCATGTCTTGTGGTCTGAAGAGACCAAGATAAACTTATTTGGTTCAGATGGTGTCAAGCATGTGAGGCGGCAACCAGGTAAGGAGTACAAAGACCTACAGTCAAGCATGGTGGTGGGAGTGTCATGGTCTGGGGCTGGATGAGTGCTGGATGAGCTATAGTTCATTGAGGGAACCATGAATGCCAACATGTACTGTGACATACTGAAACAAAGCATGATCCCCTTCCTTCAGAGACTGGGCCACACAGTATCTCACAAAAGTGAGTACACCCCTCACATTTTTGTAAATATTTTATTATATCTTTTCATGTGACAACACTGAAGAGATGATATTTTGCTACAATGTAAAGTAGTGAGTATACAGCTTGTATAACAGTGTAAATTTGCTGTCCCCTCAAAATAACTCAACACACAGCCATTAATGTCTAAACCGCTGGCAAAAAAAGTGAGTACACCCCTAAGTGAAAATGTCCAAATTGGGCTTGAAGTGTCAGTATTTTGTGCGACCACCATTATTTTCTAGCACTTCCTTAACCCTCTTGGGCATGGAGTTCACCAGAGCTTCACAGGTTGCCACTGGAGTCCTCTTCCACTCCTCCATGATGATATCACGGAGCTGGTGGATGTTAGAGACTTTGCGCTCCTCCACCTTCCATTTGAGGATGCCCCACAGATGCTCAATAGGATTTAGGTCTGGAGACATGCTTGGTCAGTCCATCACCTTTACCCTCAGCTTCTTTAGAAAGGCAGTGGTTGCCTTGGAGGTGTGTTTGGGGTCATTATCATGTTGGAATACTGCCCTGCGACCCAATCCCCGAAGGGAGGGGATCATGCTCTGCTTCAGTATGTCACAGTACATGTTGACATTCATGGTTCCATCAATGAACTGTAGCTCCCCAGTGCCGGCAGCCCTAGACCATGACACTCCCACCATCATGCTCGACTGTAGGCAAGACACACTTGTCTTTGTACTCCTCATCTGGTTGTTGTCACACACGCTTGACACCATCTGAACCAAATAAGTTTATCTTGGTCTCATCAGACCACAGGGCATGGTTCCAGTAATCCATGTCCTTAGTCTGCTTGCCTTCAGCAAACTGTTTGCAGCCTTTCTTGTGCATTATCTTTAGAAGAGTTTTCCTTCTGGGATGACAGCCATGCAGGCCAGTTTGATGCAGTGTGCAGTGTATGATTTGAGCACTAACAGGCTGACCCCCCACCCCTTCAACTTCTGCAGCAATGCTGGCAGCACTCATAGGTCTATTTCCCAAAGACAACTTCTGGATGTGATGCTAAGCATGTGCACTCAACTTCTTTGGTCAACCATGGCGAGGCCTGTTCTGAGTGGAACCTGTCCTTTTAAACTGCTGTATGGTCTTGGCCACCATGCTGCAGCTCAATTTTAGGGTCTTGGCAATCTTTTTATAGCCTAGGCCGTATTTATATAGAGCAACAATTCTTTTTTCAGATCCTCAGAGAGTTCTTTGTCATGAGGTGCCATGTTGAACTTCCAGTGACCAGTATGAGAGAGTGAGGACGATAACACCACATTTAACACACCTGCTCCCCATTCACACCTGAGACCTTGTAACACTAACGAGTCGCATGACACCAGGGAGCAAAAATGGCTAACTGGGCCCAATTTGTACATTTTTACTTAGGGGAGTACTCACTTTTGTTGCTAGCGGTTTAGACATTAATGGCTGTGTATTGAGTTATTTTGAAGGGTCAGCAAATTTACACTATTATACAAGCTGTACACTCACTACTTTACATTGTAGCAAAGTGTCATTTCTTTAGTGTTGTCACATGAAAAGATGTAATAAAATATTTACAAATATGGGAAGGGTGTAATCACTTTTGTGAGATAATGTACGTCTGTGGAAGTCAAAAATATTTTTGTAGACAGAAATGTTCATATTTTCAATGTTCAATTTGCTATTGATGATCTATATTCTCATAACACATTAACAATGCTCATGATCTAAGCCCATGTTGGACAACCCATGGCCCTTTGGTACTTACTGTGCAGCTTTTCGGTGCCCCTGCATAGAGCAGTATGTATTTTCCTTACCTAGGTAAGTATAGGAAATATATTATTTAGAATGGCTTCTAGTAGGTAAATGGCTTGGCTCCTTTTTTAACATTGCCTTTCTTTTAACCATTTTTTCTTTGTAATTTTTTTTTATCCTCTGATCTTTTTTTAATGCCTCTTGCTGTGGCACACATCGTTTTTAAGGAGGCTGTAGGGAGCACAAATCCAATGATTAGCAAAGGGGCTGTAATAACAGTGATCTCTAATAGCCTAATATAATGTGTCTTACATCTATGACTGTCTCCTGAAGTATTTCTACAGTCTCCATATACTCCTTTTGCATGCTTACAGTTTATGACCATCTCTGGCAGCATTTCTTCAGTCTTTAACCATCTCATTTGGCCTGTCTGCAGTTTCTGACCATCTCTTCAAAACTTTCAGTAGTCTCTAACTACCCCATCTTGCATGTCTGCAGTCTCTGACAGTTTTCTGTAGAATTACATTCACCTAATATTATGTATGCCTCTTTGGTGAAGTTGAGGCCCCTATGCCAAGACAGTAGACCATCACTGATTTAATGACATATATCCTTATTCTCTTCAGCACCGTGGCACATTTAGAATCAGGATCTACGAGAAGGAAGACTTCAATGGAGCAATGTTGGAATTTACTGAAGACTGTCCCCATGTGCATGAAGAATTTAGATACCATGATATTTATTCCTGCAATGTACTGGAAGGCCACTGGATTTTCTATGATGAGCCTAACTACAGAGGGCGCCAGTATTACCTGAGACCAGGAGAGTACAGGAGATACTCTGAATGGGGTGCAATTAACTCCAGAGTTGGCTCCTTCAGACGAGTTCAGGAATTCTATTAAAAAAACATATCGTTCTGCACTTTGGTCTTCAATAAAGTCTTTAATCATGAACAAATTGGTCATAATGTATATTTAACATTTTTCAGATAAAAATAAATTGAATGAATTGAAAGGGGTATGCTAAACATGAATTCATTAAAGAAAAATAGTCTATTTTTCCATCAGTGAAATATATTTTTAGAAATGACTGTCCTTGTTTTACTCACTCACAGTTTAACTGGTATAGACACGGCAACAGTATTTAAGCCATCAGAGATCAATAAAAAGTGTGAAAACTTAATTTTATATCCTGTGATATAAAATGTTCCCCTGCCTTGACCTCTCATTTCTACTTTCCAGTTACACAGTTAGTCAGGTTGAAAAAAAGTCCATCTAGTTCAACCTATATAAGGGGGAAAAAAATATCATACAATCCCATATACATAATCCTATATGCACAGTTGATCCAGAGGAAGGCAAAAAACCCCAGCAAAGCATGATCCAATTTGCTCCAACAGGGGGAAAAATCCTGCCTGATCCCTGGAGAACAATCCAATATTCCCTGGATCAACTTTACTCATAAATGTTAGTATCCAGTTATATTATGTACATTTAGGAAAAATCCAGGCCTTTTTTAAATCAATCTATTGAGCTGGCCAGAACCACCTCTGGAGGGAGTCTATTCCACATTTTCACAGCTCTTACTGTGAAGAAAGCTTTCCGTATTTGTACATTAAATCTCATTTCCTTCAGACCTAAAGAGTGCTCCTTGTCCTCTGTGATGACCTTAAAGTGAAAAAACTCAACACCAACTTCACTATATGAACCACTTATGTATTTATACATGTTGATCATATCCCCCCTTAATCTCCTTTTCTCAAGAGAAAATAAAATCAGTTCCTCTAATCTTTCCTCATAGGAATCTCCTCCATGCCTCGTATTAGTTTGGTTGCCCTTTTCTGCACCTTCTCCAGTTCCCCAATATCCTTTTTGTGAACTAGTGCCCAAAACTGAACTGCGTATTCCAGATGAGGTCTTACTAATGATTTGTACAGGGGTAAAATGATATATTTCTCATTGGAGCCTATACCTCTCTTAATACAAGAAAGGACTTTGCTTGCTAGACATTGCATGCCATTATTAAAGCGCTCCAGCCTGGGTAAAAAAGATTAAAAGTCAACAGCTACAAATACTGTAGCTACTGACTTTTAATATAAGGACACTTACCTATCTATCGGATGGGAGCAGGCACCGGCATCTTTACAAAGGGAAACAGGAAATTAAGCCTTGCGGCTTCACAGTCTGTTTCCTTCTGTGCATGCGTGAGTTGCACTGTGCTTTCTGAATGGTCCTGCTGTCTTCTGGGACCTGTGTGTCTTCCAGAAGGCAGTGGGGGGGGGGGGACTAGAAGTTTTGTAGACCGCTACACAAAGATGCAGTGATCTTACATGGAAGTGGGAGTGGATACCTGATTTTGTATCTGCTACCCCCTCCCTAGTCCTGGCAAGTCCTAGAGGTCTGCAAAAGGAAGGAAAATGGGAGTAAGAGTCGGACAAGTGCCCTACAAAGAAATGGGGATAGGGAAATAACTTAAAATCATTTTTAAGCTAAAATCACATAAAAAAATAAAAAATGGAGGTGGATGTGGAGTTGGTGGTTGAGGAGGCGGTGGAAGTGGCGGTGGGGGAGGAGGAGGAGGTAGCCATCACTGTTTTTTTTATTTTTGTGCAAGAAATGCACCGCTGGCCGCAAATGTAGTTTTTGGATTTTTTTTTTTAAACCAGCAATGTAGACATTTTTTTTATTTTTGCGCAAGAAATGCACCACTGGCCACAAATGTAATTTTTAGAATGTAGATGCACTTTTTAATTTTGTGCAAGAAACAATAATCTGTCCCTTTAAGCAACAGCAGGAACCTCTCCCTATAGAACTAGGAGATGATTTTAGACCAATAATCTGTCCCTCAAAGCAACAGCTGGAAGAACCTTTCCCTATAGAACTTGGAGATGATTTTAGAACAATAATCTGTCCCTTAAAGCAACAGCTGAAATCTTTCCCTATAGAACTTGGAAATTATTTTAGAACAATATTCTGTCCCTTAAAGCAACAGCTGGAACCTTTCCCTATAGAACTTGGAGATGATTTTAGAACAATATTCTGTCCCTTAAAGCAACAGCTGGAACCTTTCCCTATAGAACTTGGAGATGATTTTAGAACAATATTCTGTCCCTTAAAGCAACAGCTCTAACCTTTCCCTATAGAACTTGGAGATGATTTTAGAACAACATTCTGTCCCTTAAAGCAACAGCTGGAACCTTTCCCTATAGAACTTGGAAATTATTTTAGAACAATATTCTGTCCCTCTAAGCAGTAGATTGTACCTAGTCCAGTCAGATCGTTCTGTGCAGCAGGATGAGGTATGAAATCTGTCCCTCAAAGCAGCAGTACTAGTAATCTCTACCTAGTCCACAATCAAATTGTTCAGTAATGCAGGATGAGATGTTATATAATATCTGCAATCTTTCCCTTAGCGAGCCAGCAGCATCCTCTCCCTAAACTAGCCTGAGAGCATATGACATGCAGCACAGTGCCTCCAGCCCCATATAGAGGCTGGGTCACATGATGCACTGGGCAATCACAGCCATGCCATTAGTAGGCATGGCTGTGATGGCTTCTAAGGGCAAACCAGTGAAACACTTGTTGATTGGCTGCCCTTGGCAGCTATTCAACACGTGGAATCAAATACCAGAACCCCAAACTCAAACCCAAACTTTTTTTTAAATGTCCGGGTTCGGGTCCCGGACACCCCAAAGTTCGGTACGGACCCGAACTTTACAGTTCGGGTTCGCTCAACACTATTCTCCACCATTGATTCCCCCAGTTGTACCCCTCAGTATGTATGATGCATGCATATTCTTAGCCCCCAAGTGCATAACTTTACATTTATCAACATTAAACCTCATTTGCCACATAGCTGCCCAATTAAACAGTGCATTGAGGTAGGCTTGTAAGTTGGAGATATCATATAAGAATGTTATTCCACTGCATAGCGTGGTGTTATCTGAAAACACCGAAATGGTACTTTTAATCCCAGAGCCTATATCATTTATAAAGATATTACATAATGATTGCTGGTGAGATCCCTCTCCAGTACTTATCACAGTCTAATTACTTCTGACAGGTATTCTGTAGAGGTAGTAGTACATCACCGCTAAGGAGAGTGAAGTATTTTGAGAAGTAAATATTGCTCATGGGTGAAGTGCTGAGGGCTTAACTGGATTTGGGTAGGTTGCTGTCAGGAGCATTGCCAGGATTGTGAAAGACCTGGGGAACCCTTGATCACCTAGGGCCAAGTAAAGATGCACATGTGTAGTGACACCACTGCGAATGGTGGCCAAGTTAAGGTATCAGTTAGAGAAGCTTAATGGTGTATGGTTATAGTAAACTGAGGCTACTCTGCTCTTGGTCAGGAATCAGTAATGTACAGAGTGCAGGGTTAGGATTGCATACTGTACAGTGTGCAGAGTTTAGGACAGCATAAGGCACAGAGTGCAGGAGTCAGGAGTGCATCTCAACAAAAATTTCCACCCACACCCCTGGACAAAATGGCCTTCAGCATAACTTTCATCCTCTTTACCTGAAATGTACTCACCAGACCCCTACCAGTGAATTATCTCCTCTATATGCTACAGGTCTGAAAGACAGCAGGAGTGACAGCAAGCAGGCACATAATTCAAAAACTTCCATGACATATTATATTAAAAAGCATTAGTAGCAACGAGGGGACCTGGGGAACTCAACAGCAGATGCGAGGCACATATTTTGTGTGCGTGGGGCAAGCAACATTTTTGATTTCTGCAGGAAAGGAAGGTAGTGTACCACAGAACCAAGAGATGCACTCTAAAACACTTTGCTAAAAGTGTGAAAGGCAACAAGAGGGACAGCAGGCAGTGACAGAAGCAGCTGCCTAAGTGTCATGCTGAAGAGAAAAAAAACACAGGTGCATTGAACATAGTTGTGAATAGAGTTGAGCGAACCCGAACTGTAAAGTTCGGGTCCGTACCAAACTTTGGGGTGTCCGTCACCCGGACCCGAACCCGGACATTTGAAAAAAAGTCCGGATTCCGGGGTTCGGGTATTTTATCCCGCCTGTTGAATAGCTGCAGGGCAGCCAATCAACAAGCGTTTCACTGGTTTGCCCTTAGAAGCTATCACAGCCATGCCTACTAATGGCAAGGCTGTGATTGGTCAGTGCATCATGTGACCCAGCCTCTGTATAAGCTGGAGTCACGTAGCGCTGCATGTCACATGCTCTCAGGCTAGTGTAGGGAGAGGATTCTGCCGGCGCTGTGAGGGACAGATTGCAGATCTAATAACATCTCATCCTGCATTACAGATCGATCTGATACTGGGCTAGGTAGAGTCTACTGCTTTGAGGGACAGATTATTGTTCTAAAATCATCTCCTAGTAATATAGGGAGAGGTTCCAGCCATTTTTGTGCCGAAAAGTTCGGGTCCCCATTGACTTCAATGGGGTTCGGGGTCAAGTTTGGTACCGGACCCGAACCCGCCGAACCCAAACATCCAGGTGTCCGCTCAACTCTAGTTATGAAGCATTTTCGGCACTACCCTGTTCACTTGAATGATAGAAGTGATAGTTGTTATTGTAGGCACAAAGCAAAGCATTACAACCACAGCATATGAACACGCTGTCTACTTGCCTTTGCAGATTAAGGGGGATGGTTTGGAGGCGCTGGAAACATGGCATAACCACATGTCTAAACGAGTCCTAACTTTGGCACTCCTAAAATGGTACTAGTTGACTTGTGACATAATGCTGCATTACCAGTAAAGGATTCCAGCATAAAGAACCTTATTTTTTTCCCTCTGTCCAAATTCCCATTTTGTCTATAACCTCATTGTGTAGATTATATAACCCATGTATGCTATGTAGCCATGTGCTCCCTTGAGGGTGGCTGCTAGTAGTGGTTCACCTTAAAGCTGCCCTCAATCACACCATATTTCACACATCCGTAGACACTGACCAGGCCGGCTCTTGTTTTTGTTCTTTTATTTAAGGGATATAACTTGGATGGGGATAAGGGATGACTGTGAGATGCCCAAAGTATAGTTATAGTACGTGAACTCCATATGCACTCCTGTATATGCACACTTTCACTGCAGACTGTCCCTCTGCACACTGTTACTCCTCACAACTCTCCAGCACTTAACTTGCTGACCGCTTCTTTTACAGTTCTTTTAGTAAATCATCACTCTATTACTTCTCTCCAGCACTGAACTTAGTTTTCAGCTTGAAAGGAAATATATTAAGCTTCTCTGTTCCTTTCTCTTCACCGCGGCTAGCACATGGCGAGGCCTACTCTCAGCAAGACCTCCAGAACATCCATTACAGGCCAGGGATCATGGGCCCCTGAATGTGTAGCAAAAGTACTTGAGTGCTAGCCGGGCCTTGGATGGATTACAACTCCTAGCCCATCCCTCTTCCAAGTCCCACTGACCTGCTTTTCCTCAGTGACTCTCCTTTCCCTGAACTGGCTCCCAAGACTTCCACAGACTATTCACCACTCCCAGCCTGCTCCAGCACTTTCTCTTCCAGCTCCCAAGGACCATCACTCACCAAACCGGTGGATCACTTTAAAGTCTCTCACTGTGTAGGACCTCCGCTGTTCTCCTGTTCCCCCGTTTGACTCCAGGAATCAGCTACACTCCTGGCTGCACCCGAACCCCCAAGCCCCAAGGTCACCCTCCCCAGACTGGTGTGAACTCTCGGGTAGGGGCATCCACAGCGCTTCTACTACATCTCCAGACTTCAACCCGACACTCTCCTCCCAGTTGGGCTGACTCAGAGTATTTAAGATGGCCTGCACCCTGCCAATCCTGCTTGGGGATTGATCAGGGCTCCTTAGAACACTCCAGGTGGCTCCAACTATCTCCCAGCTCTCTGACCAGAAACCCTCCTCCAGGTTTCTAGAAAGAAGTGGTAGGTTCTGGTGACCTCATCTGTCAAGTCCACTCAGTTCTCCCTGAGCCACTCCTCCCAGCCCAGATCAAAACATTCAGGCCCACTCTTACACTCAGGCATGACTAAGCTTTACCTCACCTAGCACACCCTGCAAGAAAAATGCACCTACACTATGGGGGCGCTACAGCTAATTGAAGGTTATACAATATTTACTCATTGTTTTCTATATTAAACAGGTTCCCAATCAACACTTTTCTTTTAGTTTTAGAGCCTAAAGATAAGTTATTTTGTTTGCTGAAAAGAAAAAGGTTAGGTGCAGCTAAAGGTGCAACTTTTGCCAGACAACATAAGCTCATAAGGCTAAATGTATATAACAATCACTCATGTATAATCTGATTTGAAAAGAAATGTTGTTTCTTCCACTCTCTAGGCCAGCCTTTCTCAACCTTTTCAACACCGAGGAACCCTTGAAAAAAAACCCCAGTCTCGGGGAACCCCTGCTAAAATTAAAAATCTACAACCCATGATACATTAGTGTGATGGTCAATGGGAAGAATGCTCCTTACACTTGTGGTCATTGGGAAGAATTACCCCCTTACAGAAAGCTAAAAATATCAATAGTATCATTGGGAATTTATCTGAGAGGTAGAAATTGACCATTGCTCAAGGAACCCCTAGCAACCTCTGGAGGAACCCTAGGGTTCCGCGGCACCCTGGTTGAGAAACCCTGCTCTAGGCAATATACAGCATCTTATTAGTGCTTTGATAAGGTTTCTGCATCATTTTCTTTTTTGAGGCCAAGACCACTTTCAGCAAATACAGAAAATACTTATTGATCTTACCAGAAATTACGTCTTCTTGTTATTTATTTTTTGGGGGGGTGGCAAACCAACGCCAACCCCCCCACACACAGGAGATGCAAGGGAATGCAGCGACCCCCCCCCCACACGGGAGATGCAAGGGAATGCGGCAGTGATCAGAGGCCTCCTTACCTTAGGAAGAGCTCCTTGCTCTGGAGCCATCGCTTCTCCTCCAGGCGAACAGGGAGTGGGTCCTGACTGAGACCCAATTGGCCAGGAGTCCTAAGACTCCCTGACCAATCGGGTCTCAGGAACTGCTTCCAGATTGGCCAGGAGGAGAATCAGGAAGACAGTAGTGAATATTAATTCGCTATTGTTACACAAGTGGGTGGTCTCTGCGCCCCAAGCTCACCCTTTTTTTAAGCCAATTAGAGCCTCAGGCTCTAATCATGTGCTTCTAAAAAAAAAAAAAAAACATTGAAATCCATACATCTGGCACCTCACATGTAGATTAGGGGGCCTAATCCCATCAAGTACTATGTCTGTGTGACAACCATGGCTGCCGCCATAAATAAAGTGAAAAAGTTAATATATTCATAGAGAGACAGGAAGTATGTTATTCATACTGTAGTATTACTAGTTAAAAATGAATTAGAAAAAATACTTAAAAAATAATACTGTATTACAACGTACATAGATTTTAATGAATGTTTCTTCCCAAAGTGCCATTGTTGAACTGCTGTTCATTAATAAGTGCATCAACAAACATTTGCTTCTGAGCAACTACACTTTTTCACACATTTATTTTAGAAGATTTTACTTGTTTTGCACTAAACATCTGCAAAAGTGCAAATGCAAAAAAAAAATCATCTGACTGTAACTTAAACGGGGGCTATCAGAAAATGTAGCTTTGCTGAGTTGTAGTTAACCTGGCTGATTTATAGTTTTTATAATCATTTGGGTTTTCTCCTAAGCCTGGTGTAGCTGTGGTTCCTCTCTTTTGTCAATAGGTGGCACCTTTGGCATTAGTATGATGAGCTACAGTGAAGTTAGGTTATAAATATGCATACTTTTCTCAGCCAATCAGTAGGAGTTTCTCATGGCCCCTGAGCATACTGGGAAATTGTATAAATATTTGGGGAGGTAAAGTGATCAGGGTCCTCCCACCCAGACCTTGGTCTGCTGTGGATGTATGAGGAACAGCTGCTCTGGGTAGGCCTGAAGCCTAAGTCCTAGCCATGTGCTAAAGGCTCTGCAAGAGAGAGTCTGCTCACCGGCAGGAGACATGAAAAAAAAGGATGGAGACCTGAGATGTAGTACCAGAAGTTACTCTTGCATGGACCGAGGAACCATGGAGAGCCTGGAAAAGTGTCAAGATGGAATCATCCATAGAATTCCTTCACCTTCTTTTGAGTTATTTTTCAGTTGCTATAGGAGACAGCTGTTGCTACAAAAGTACAAATTGCTGGTTACAGCTTAAAGGTTCTTTTTCTGTACTGCTGTCTACCTATTCTACTTTTTGTCCAAGGAGTCTGCCGGTCTGCTAGTCTGCTGTTTTATTGGACTAAGGGTGTCCTGTGCCCTACCCCTCTCTCCCACATTTTTTTTGTTGTGAGCAATAAACTTCTTTTTGTTCAAGCATAAAAGTGACCTATCTTTTCTACAACCAAATACAACTTAGTATGCCGCTCAGGCTCTGTTAAAGCGGGGTGTATAAATTCTTGAGCATCCGCCACTGGGAGTGCTGGCATGGGATAGAGCTCATCCTGGCTCCTGCTATGGTTCAGAACAAAAAGGAGAATCCCTGTAGCCGCTCATCCATGTAGTGGACTCCAGCCAGGCCATGTCCCCAACATGTTGTGCTCCATCCCTCAGAACTTAGTTATGGGGACCCATATTTTCTACCTTTTACACCACCCACCATGCCTAGCAATCTGCACCCTGAGGTAAAATGTCAGCCCTCCCTGTCTCTGGGGGTTGCCACCCCACCTCTGGGTCAGATGGGTGCTACATGACATTCATATGAACACTCCCAATAATGAACATTTGAAAAATGCAACCATGATATGAGCTTGCCATTGGTTTCTAAACCATTCATT
>BLSH010481413.1:1495767-1511939 GCA_018402905.1 Glandirana rugosa
CTTTGGTTTCAATTTTTCTCGTACATTAATGTAGACATCTGTGTAATTTGATATTAATGAGTTTTTGGAATCATTGAGAACATGGTTGTTGTTCAATAATAAAATTATTCCTCAAAAATACAACTTGCCTAATAATTCTGCACTCCCTGTATATATAATTATTTAGTTAGTTTTAATGTGTCTACAGATGTAATTACATGCTCTTTTTAACTTTGGTTTCTATTTTTGAACTTGGCTGCACTGCAATCTGACAATATCTCATGAGATCACACGCAGTCCATGCCTTTTACACTGATCTCAGTCATTTTCAGAGGAAAAAACTCTTCTCTGTGTTCCCTCTGAGAACAAACGTTCTCATCCTCTGAGAACTGCCGAGAACGGAACTCGAGTGAAACTTCTCAGTTTAATAAATGTACTCCTTTGTTCACAGTTTACCACCTGTGGGGTGGTAGGTGGTTGGAATGAAAAAGAGTTGAGCACTACTAGAGTGATTGTATTATGTTTTAGACATACTCATTGTGATTGTTTTTTGTATACAGTGGTGGCTGTCCACCAAGGGTAAAAACTATCAGTTCATCCACATCCCCCTAGAGTATTGTTGTGTTAGCAATTTTTTTTTCATAAATAATAATAATATTAATAATATATAATATGCATGTTGTATGTGGACCATGGTTCCAATTTCATTAGAGTTATACAATTTATAAGTTAGATTGTCACACTGACACTCACAAAAAGAATTATAACAGATATGAAAAAATCCACTGCAACATTGTACACATGCTTGGGTTAAACATTCTGCCAGTTTAATACAGCCTGTCCTGATATGACCTGCAGGCTCTTGTATTTTCTATGGATGCATTTTCTGCTTAGAGCAACAGAAAAGCTCAAGAGAAGCATTGGAATTAATGCTTTTCTTTGTAATGGGATAAAAGACTACAATCTAGTTTACAGTGAATGTGCTTGCATTTATTTTAGACATTTCTATACAAGAGTTCAAAAGAGGATTTCAATGACCAATCAAACAATTATAAACTAGAGAAGCTGTCATAAGCAGAATCAACAATAGATGCCTAGAGAGCAACACAACAATTTGATACGATGTAGATACTGTATATGTTAATCCACACTATAATCTATTCACACATGCAAATCTTAGCATTGTAGTGATACATTTAAATAGAAGCAGAAAAAATGTCTGAGATGTACTGTGGTTAGTCTGTGAAGTCCATCCAAAATGGGGAAGGTAAGCAAAAAATTTTATTTATAATAATCATATATCACATAAGAAAATCTGCACTTACAATGCAGCAGAGTCTTTTTTTATTGTTTTCAGTAAAATAATTCCCAGACTATTATTTTATTTAACAGTACAATACAGGAATTCAATATATATTTTTTTTCTTAACAATATGCCACACTAAAAATGCCATTAGAAATACCCTTTCTAATAAATGACATTCCAACAGTATATATTAAAGCAGGTAATAATTTGTAGGTTTCACCAGAGGTAGTCTGTAAATGTCATTATGTTCTAGTTAGTTATATAAAAAATTGATTTGTGAAAAAATAACTATTGTCATTTTTATGACTATATTTTTGTCAAATGAAAATGTAATCTACCAGAAATGAAATCTATAGTAAAATAGTTAGTTACTAAACTACCAGAAAATAAATCTATGGTAAAATAATGTTATTTTAATCAAGGAAAACACAATTTACCATACTGTATCTACAACTAGTCTTATATTTCTGAACGTTTTCTAAAGAGATGTCTGTATTGCATTCCAATCGATTTCCAACCCTTTTCTAGAAAAAAATCAGCTGGAAGACAATTGGTTACTATGGTTGATATTAACAATTAAAATATGACCCCAGTGTTGTAAAGATTTATTGGTGTAGGCAATTTTAAAAGCATTCATTTCATTCACAATTCTTTTGAAAAAAGAAAGTGACATTTATAATATATTGTGCTATATTTAATTTATCTATATGTTTACATTTACATTATTGCATGAACACCAGCTAAAATTTCAAGCAGTCTAACAAATTACTAATATTGGATTCTGAAATAGGAGAAATAAAAGTCAATGGGGTAAACTGTAACAAAAACAAATCTACACAGTCTCTTCTATCAGCAGCTTAAGCATTTTCATATTTCATATATATGAAGGTCATGTGTTTTTAATTTGTGAAGTGAATGCTCACTTAGCTTAGTAAAGCTGTGTATAATTTGAATACCCAATTATGCACAAACAAAATTGAGCCAAAAATAGGATTGTGTTTGCATATAATTGAATAATTGGATTATTGAAGGGAAAACTGTCTATCATTATTTACCAAGCTAAGTGAACTTTCACTTTGCTAAGCGAACAGTCTCTAATTCTTTAGCAATGATCCCTATGGATAGGGGAAGTGTACCTTCCTCAAGGATATGGCACGCTTTAGGGGAGCCTGAAAAAAAGTTATTTTACTTCAGTTTAAAATTAGACCAAAACGGTGCCAGAACTAATGAACAGATGCTGTACTGCACTGGTGACTGTATGTAAAAAAATTGTGAAAAAAGAAAGAATGTATTCAATGTCTTCAATTTCAAAAAAATTGTGACAAAAAATGATAACTTCAAAAAACTCACCATGCCCCTTATTAAACGCATCAGACTGCCTACTTTCCAAAAAGGGGTAATTTGGGGGGAATTAGTACTGCCCTGGCATTTTAGAGCCTCAAAAAATGAGATTGTCAGTACATCACAATTGACCTATTTTCAGATATATATACCATAGTTTGTAGACGCTATAACTTTCACACAAACACATTATTATACACTAATTGGGATTTTTTTTTACCAAAGAAATATGGTTTTGTTGGATATATTTATTTTGACAGAAAGTAGAAAATATTGTTTTGTTTTTTTCAAAATTTCAGTTTTTTTTTTTTCATTTATGTCGCAAAAAAAAATAAAAAACCCAGTGGTGATCAAATACCACCAAAAGAAAGCTCTATTTGTGTGAAAAAATTATACAAGTTTCATTTGTGTACAGTATTGTATGACCACGCAATTGTCAGTTAAAGTAGTGCAGTGTTGAATTGCAAAAAATAGCCTGGTCATGAAGGGGGTAAAACCTACTGGAGCTCAAATGGTTAAGACTCATATGAAATATTTTATTATCCTAATGGTTTAAGTGTCCATAACTTTCATATCATCTAATTACAGATCGTCTTTTATGAAGATAAAAACTTCCAGGGTCGCTCATATGAGTGCAACTGTGACTCTGCTGATTTGCACTCCTTCTTCAGCAGATGCAATTCCATCCGTGTGGAGAATGGAAACTGGATGGTCTATGAACATCCCAACTACAAGGGACACCAATACTTCCTGAAGAAAGGGGAATACCCTGACTACCAACAGTGGCTGGGTTTCAATGACTCTATCAGGTCCTGCCGCTTGACCCCACAAGTAGGAGCCCTTTCTGCTATAGCAGATTAAAGCAATACGTCTTTGCTAGTATATAGACACAGTAGATTGCATTTACAAACAAAAAATACAAAAACAAATTATGAAAATTATTCTGTCTTCCAGCATCGAGGTACATTCAGAATCAAGGTTTACGAGAAGGAAGATTTTGGAGGCCAAATGATGGAATTCACAGAAGACTGCCCACATGTCCATGAGAAATTCCATTATAATGAAATTCAATCCTGCAGCATTCCTGAAGGACAATGGATTTTCTATGAAGAGCCCAACTACAGAGGGCGCCAATATTATCTGAGACCTGGAGAGTACAGGAGATATTCTGATTGGGGTGCAAGCAATTCTCGAGTTGGCTCCTTCAGGAGAGTTCTGGATTTTTATTAATGCCTGTACTCTAAAGTAGTCACTATTCGATAGCAGCAATAAATACAATTGCAAATGTCATCAACAAACTTTGTTTTTATTTACAAATATACATTTTAGATCTGTTGCTGCATACTCTAATAAATTAACACTATTGTTTTCTATTGACATATGGTAATTACAGTTTCTGGTTGCAGTTCAATATTAATTAATCATATTCCTTCACCAAGAAAATCACATGTACAATTCATTAGGAAAAGTATAATTCCTATATGTTGATTGTGATAAAAAAAAACCATATGTGACATGGAGACTTGCACATTTTGCGCATTTTGCTTTATTAAAACCTGCTGTACTGTAATGGATGTCAGTGGCAGGGGAATTTTGGGCCTGGCAAGAAAACACAACCAGTAAGATATATTCCTGTGGGCTAAAGAAACTGTACCATGTGGTATGCCATGGTGCCCCAGTGATTTGTGGCCATTATGAAAGGTTGGTAGGTGGTTTTAAAAACATTTTTAATTGTGACACACTTATTCATGCTTTTCAGCATCTGCTTCCCTTGCAATTGTTGGCATTTAGTCAAATGACATCGGAGAACTGCAATGGAAACCAGTGCTGGAAGACATTTCTCTTCCAGAAGTGGTGACCACAGGTTTGTATGGGGAGTTTGTAGGAAGATAATGACCAGCATTTGTCACTGACTGAAGATCTTGCTCTGATCGATGTCTGAATGGTGAAGTTTATCCACTTCAGCCCAATGTACCCAATTTGTGTTGGCCCAAGGGCTAATTCCCTCTGCTCCACAGCCCGACCACACTATTCCCACCCCAGAAGAGCTGAACTAAGAGAAATATGGAAGCTGACATAGCTGTATCCTAACAATCCTGGTTGTCTGACTGTGGCTACCTTCAAAAGTTTAAGTAACCGGTTTCAAATTTTTCACTAAGACCCCTTTCACACCAAGGCATTTTTCAGGTGTTTTTGCACATAAAAAGTGCACCAAAAACGCTCCCCATGCATCTCAATGGATGCTTTCACACCGAGGTGTTGCGCTTGCTAGGCGTTGCTAAAAGTCCTGCAAGTGGCATCTTTTCAGCTTGTTTTGTGCACTCAAAATAGCGCTTCAAAAACGCCCATGTCCATTGAAAATAATGATTAAGCGCTTGAAAAACGCTTGAAAAGCACATAAAATGTGTACTGAGACTGAGGAAAGGTCACATGATTGAAACACAAACGCTTGAAAAGCGCTTAAAAATGCCATTAGAGGGGCGCTATTTATAGCGCTAGTGCTTCAAAAGCGCGGCAAGAACACACACTAAAATCATGGCGTTTTACAGGGTTTTACAGGCTTGGTGTGAAAGGAGGCTAACTGAATTCATAGTGGAATCTAACTCCTGATCTGCAAACATGTCCTAGGCCAGTTACTCAAAAAGTATTGAAGACATTATATTAATATAATAGTCAGGTAACTAAAAGGAGAGATCAGAAGGGAAACACCGTTCTATTCTCTGAGAATAGGAGTAAACCTATAAATAGCTTGGCCAGTTCAAGCAGAGTACACAATGATAAAAGTGCACTAACAGCATTTCTCTGACTATACAACAAAATGATGTACAAAAAACAAATAGGTCTCCTCGTACTCTACCAAACAGAATGCCATATTAAAGCCCAACTTCATTTCCATCTATTGTTTGGCATTAAATAGTTCAATTTCTCCCATATATTTTTATGATTATTATTATTAATATTATTTTATTTTTGTTTATTTATTTTTTGTTGTCTCCCTACTGGGAAAATGCACTTTTTGTCTAGACAGAGACTGGTGAGAAGCAGACTAAAAAAGCACATGTTTTGTAAAGTATGGAAGGGTTTATATAGCTTTCCATGCCTTTCTGTCCCAGGTACAGTCGCACACCCTATTCATTTTACAGGCGTCCCAGATATAATACAAAAGAGAGGAATTGCGTTTGGAGGGCAAGTGTAGCCGCTAGAACACTAACTGACTAATATGCTAATAAAAGGAACATTAGTGATACAACATCAATTATTAAATGGTATACATCATGGTAGTGGTAATATAATAAAATTAACAGGTGTATTAGGCCCCATACACACAAGCATATTAAATAAATTATCTGTAACGTTTGGCCCGACCCCAGGGAAAAATCTGCATCAAAAACGCAATTTCGTCTGCATTTTGCATCGGCGTTAATGCGCATTAATGAGCGTTAGTGAGCATCGGCGTTAATAGGGACTTTGTTTAAAAAAAAACATTCCTCTGCTATTTTTTAACCTGAAACCGCCGGCACTAAAAATGCCGGTAAACGTCGCTACGGCGTTAATGCGCTTTAGTGAGTGTTTTGCCGTTTCAGCGTCAAAAACACCATAACGCTACAGCCTCGGAACGCACTGGCCATGGGTTCTGCTTTCAGCTCACTAATACCGACGCTGTCTACAGTTCAAAAACGTCAGCGTTTTTATGGGGCCATTGAATAACATGGAGAGCTGCAAAAAATGCTCAAAAATTAGGCGGTAAAAAACGTCCATGTGTATGAGGCCTAATGGTGAATTGAGTAAAGTCTGAAGTATAAAAATCAAATTAAAAAAGTCCCAAACTTCAATCAAGTGATTACCCAAAAGATGTATACATGTTGAAAGGAAGGCAATCCTTAAACTAGTGCTCCACCACCATGTGTGAATGATATGCACTTACCAGAATATGTGGACTCCTATACACAGCCTAAGCCATGGACAATGTCAGTTATGACAAAACCTGTCATGTGGAGTTCATGCTTGTGACATCATTGTGTACTCGAATCCAGGAAGTGACTTGCCTGGGACTGATTGTTTGCACAGCACTGTCATTTTGTATACTGTAGTCTGAGTGTTTAGTAACCCTTTTTTTAATAAATATTGTTTAACGGTTTTACACTATGGAGTTTTGTCCAATGTTCCTTTGCATATACTGATCTCATGTAATGCTGGCTGCTGACTGCCCTTGTTAACCACTGAGAATTTGCACTGAAGGAGTCCATCCTAGGAGTGGAAGTGCTGCTAATTGGCGGTTTTCCATTACACAAGTGCATTTGACTCTCTACTTTGTATATAAGAGTCCACGCATTCTGGTAAGTGTATATCATTCACCCATGGTGGTGGAGCACTAAGTGAAGTCACTGCTTACCACCTCCCACCCAACCACTGTATATATATATATATATATATACGGCCGGGTGGGAGCTTCCCCGTTCTGACAGGACGTGCATATACGTCCTGCAGAATGGGTACTTGCAGCGCAATCATTATGATCACAGGATCCAGCCGAGCAGAGATCGGGATATGGGCGCTCTGATTGGCCCTCCCGATCATGTGACGGCTGTGTCCAATCACAGCCATCACATTGTAAACAGAGATGAACGTCTCTGTGACAGTTCTCCCCCCGCCGAGCTCAGTGCGGTGGGGGAAGGGGGGAATCTGCAGCTATGTGACAGCTCTCTGCATGATGATGATTTCATGCAGAAAGCTCTCACAGATCGCCCCCACACACAGTGCACCATGCACACTGATACCCCTGTCCCCATACACATAAGTGTCCCCATAAAACAGTCCCCAAAACATCTGTCTGTCCCCGTCACATCTGTCACCATACACAAAACATCTGTCACAGTCCCCGTCACATCTGTCACAGTCCCCGTCACATCTGTCTGTCCGCCAACACCAAATAAACCCCGATTTGGGTTATTTTTACCAAAGAAATGTAGCAGTATCATTTTTGGTCAAAATTTATGAAGAGAAATTACTTATTTGCAAAATTTTATAACAGAAATGAAGAAAAATGCATTGTTTTTGAAAATTTTCAGTCTTTTTTAATTTATAGCGCAAAAAATAAAAAACCCAGGGGTGATTAAATACCACCAAAAGAAAGCTCTATTTGTGTGAAAAAAATGATAAAAATGGGTACAGTGTCGCATGACCGCGCAATTGTCATTCAAACTGCAACAGCGCTGAAAGCTGAAAATTGGTCCGGGAAGGAAGGGGGTTTAAGTGCCCAGTATTGAAGTGGTTAAGGATTGCCTTCTTTTCAACATATACACACCTTTTGGGTGATCACTTGCTGAAGTGTGGGACTTTTTCCATTTGCTTTTTATACTGCAGGCTTTCCTCATTTCACCATTATAGTCCCTGTTGATTTTATGATGTTATCACTACATGTATACCATTTAATCATTGATGTTGTATCACCAATGTTGCTTTTATTAGCATATCATAGAGCTGCACTATTTTTTGCATGGATTCCGGATATAAAAAGAGTCTTCCCTACAGATCCACAGTCTGAAATGAAAGCCTGTTAGGAATTTAGCTCTCCCCTAGTGCATCAGAAAGCCAATAATTCCCCTGATCTTTGCCCGGTCATAAATAGTGCAAATGGCACAGAATAAGGGTTCCAAATAATTTAAATCCTAATTTAACAATAGAAAAGAACTATAAAAAGATAGAGAGATAGAAAGAAAGAAAGAAAGATAAATAGATAGATAGATAGATAGATAGATAGATAGATAGATAGATAGATAGATAGATAGATAGTTAGTTAGTTTCTCTTTTTAAAGTCAAACTATGTCAACAAGTAACACATGCCTTTTACACTTTGCTTCCTGCTCTATTCTATCAGAGTGCATTACACAGTAAGCAGTAGCTATTCATACAGCCACATGTGAAAACAATAGTTTTACTTGGTTTTCTATGTAACACACATGGCTAAACACAAATAAGTTGACATCATCCATCTTAAATGCAGACATCAGCACTAGAAAATGTATTTAAAGGCTTTAGAATTGTCTAGTTACATCACTGGACATTGCAGTTAAAATGTTTCCTACAATGGGCAAGGTAAGAGCATTTTTCTTTGCAATATGAAATAATTAATAAACAATCAATCACGTCTGTTAGCTTGATTGCAGTAGAAAAGGCTTTAACAAATATGGGAGCTAACAGCCTAACAAAACCGAATCAACATATGTGATGTTCAAGAAAAACACATCATTCACTGCATGGACATATACATAAGTGAATGTTATTTATACAGCTTGTGTGATACATCTGGATTGTGCAAGCGTTTTAAATACAGTGGGGTTGCTTTAATAAAAGCAAAAAGACTTTGCACTTTGCAAGTGCAGTTGTACTCATTTTCCACTGAGCTTAGTAAAAGTGGTGAAGCTTCACTTTGTAAAGCATACCCAATTAGGTGCTAGGAAAATAGAAAAACATAATTTTAATTTTTGTTTGCACATGATTGCATGATGGAAATCGTCAGAACTTCATCTCATTCATTAAGCTCTGGGGAAAAAAAGCACAAATGCACTTGCAAAGTGCACAGTCTATTTGGCTTTAGTAAATCAAGCCCCGTAAATCACAACAGACTGGTACAAAACTTGGGGTGATAGGACTAAGAAAAAAATGTAGACCTCACAAATGGCCTAGACTGAAAGTATTCAAATTTTCCTTATAAGAGTTATGAATATTTTAGGAACACTATGGCCATTGAAGAGAAGTAGAATATGGATTTGTTACAAAAGGACAATGTCCACTTTGGTTGTGAAACCAACTTTTTCATCCATATTTTAAATAAAATTCAGCTGTGGGAAATAGGAATGTCTGCAAGTAAATTGCATATCAGAGAGTTAATAGGACAGGGCAATGCCAGATTGTGTCAAAAGGGCCTTAAATTCTTGAAGCTTTGGGGTTGATTTACTAAAAATATGAGGATCTACAACCTACATTTAAAAAAATTGTAAATGTTCACTTAAATTCTCCAATTATGTAAAAGATGAATTTCCTGTTCACTTTGAATGTCATCTGCAGATGCTTTTCAAATGACTGGATACTTGGAGTAAATTAGCTTTTTAATGCTAATTAGCTTGTAAATGTGAGAAAAAAATGAAAGAAAGGAATGGAATATGAAATATAATATGACCCCCATAAAAGACACTAGCAGGATCACAACTACTACTTGAGGTAGATATCAATATCTTAATTAAAAAGCTATTTTTTTATTTTTAGGAGAATGTCTATATTTTATTTTTTTACCCACTTGCTGCCCAGCCACAGTACATCTACTGCTCCAGGGTGGCATGGGCAGGCAGAACCATGCACATGTATGTCATTCTACCTCTTCTGGGTTAGAGGCGCACTCCTTGGGGCACGCTGCACATGGCTCCCACGACTGCAGTGTCCATTGGACACAACGGATTGCAGCTCCTAGTACATGGCTGCTTTGAATGGCCTGGGGTTCATGTGATCACATACTCAAAAAATCTGTTAGGAATTAATTTTATTCATTCCTAACAACTGTGTATCTTATAGTGATGCTGTGATTGGCCCACAGCTATCACATGGTACCTTTGTCAATCACAGCACCCTGTACCATGTGATAGCTGTGGGACAATCACAGCACACAGCTGTAAATCACAGCTGTTATGAATGTTACTTATTGATTAAAGTTATCATCACTGTAACAGCAATCAAAGTGTAAAAAGAAAAATGCCTGACCACCTCCCTAGAGTAGTACAATGTCACCATGGTGACGCTGAACTACTCTGATGAAAGAATGTAAAAATGGTAAATAAGAAAAAAAATATTTAAAAAAAGAATAAAATGTTTAAAAAATGTAAAAAAATTGAATTTAAATATTACTTTTTTTTTACATACTGTCACAAGTATCCCTGATCACTATCACTCCAGTTATATGTTGATGCTGTACTGCACTGGTGACAGTATGTAGAAACAATGGTGAAAAAATACAGATTTTAATTAATTTCTTAATTTTTCAAAAAAAGTGCCAAAAAAAATTACAACTTAAAAAAAAACTCACCATGCCCCTGTATTAATCACCTCAGACTGTCTACTTTCCAAAAAGGGGTAATTTGGAGGGTATTGCACTGTCCTGGCATTTTAAGGGCCTCAAGAAGAATCCATTTTCAAATATATATATACTATAGATTGTAGACACTATAACTTTCACACAAACCAATAATATGCACTTATTGGGGTTTTTTTTTCTTACTAAAGACATGTAGCAGATTACATTTTGGCCTAATTTTATGAAGACATTTGATTTAATTGGATATGTTTTATAACAGAAAGTAGAAAATACAGATTTCTTCAAAATGTTCTATCTTTTCTTGTTTATATAGCAAAAAATAAAAAAATCCAGTGGTGATCAAACACCACCAAAAGTGAGCTATGTATGTATGTATGTATATATATATATATATATATATATATATCATTATTATTATTATTATTATTATTATTATACAGGATTTATATAGTGCTACAGTTTACGCATCGCTTTACAACTTAGGGTAGACAGTACAACTACAATACACTTTACAACAGTAGGAATCAGAGAGCCCTACTCGTTAGGGCTTACGATCTAAGAGAATAAATACATTTCTTTTGTATACAGTGTTGCATGACCGCAAATGGTGCAAGCGGCAAGTTCAATTATTGGAAAATTAGTAAAAAATACTGTAGGGTAAATCTGTGAAATTAAAAAAATAAACTTCAATAATGGATTTGTACACTGGAAAGCTAACAATTTTGTAATCTCACAATTATACTTCAATATAGCTATGTGTGTTAACCACTTCAGCCCTGGAAAGATTTACCCCCTTCCTGACCAGAGCACTTTTTGCGATCCGGTACTGCATTGCTTTAACTGACAATTGCGCGGTCATGCAACATTGTACGCAAATAACATTGATGTCCTTCCTTTTTTCCCACAAATAGAGCTTTATTTTGGTGGTATATGATCACCTCTGCGTTTTTTATTTTTTGTGCTATAAACAAAAAAAGAGCGACAATTTAGAAAAAAACTCAATTTTTTTTTTACTTTTTGCTATAATACAAATCCAAAAAAAAAAAATGTCTTCATCAGTTTAGGCCGATATATATTCTTCTACATATTTTTGTTAAAGGAAATCGCAATAAGCGTATATTGATTGGTTTGCGCAAAAGTTATAGCGTCTAGAAACTATGGGAATAGATTTATGGCATCTTTATTTATTTATTATTTTTTACTAGTAATGGCGGCGATCTGCAATTTTTAGCAGGACTGCGATAATGCGGCGGACAATTCGGAAACTTTTGACACTTTTTTGGGACCATTGACATTTATACAGCGATCAGTGTTATAAATAGCCACTGATTACTGTATAAATGTCACTGGTAGGGAAGGGGTTAAAACTAGGGGGCGATCAAAGGGTTAAATGTGTTCTCAGTGTATTCTAACTGTATGGTGGCTGAGATCACCGGGGGAAGAGAGAGATCGCTGCTCCCATATACTGGGAACAGACGAGCACTCTCCTCCAGGGTTGCCAACCGTCAGTAAATTTACAGACAGTTTGTATAAGTCAGTGATTTTTTACAACTGTTTGTAAATATCAGGGCCTGATACTTTGTCATGCTTGTTGACTTTTTAAGTGTAAATCAGGGCTATTACTTGTTATAGGTATTGTCAGTGTTTCCATATTGTGTTTATACTGTTTAAATATTGATAATCTTAGTTTTTAATCAACATTCTGACAATTTTGAGGTTGCCAGTAAAAAATGTGCCCAGTCAGTAAATTTCCCATGATTTGCCAGTAAAAAATGCTGCAGGAGGTTGGCAACACTGCTCTCCTCTCCCCTGTCAGAATGGAGATATGCTCGTTTACACTCGCAGATCCCCATTCTGTCACTGCGGGGAGCGATCACGGGTGGCCAGAGGACATCGAGTCCACTCCACCCACTGATTTTCTCCCCCGCTAGCCAGTGAGCATGCGAATGCGCCTCCGGTGGCGCACGCGAGCCCACAATACACAGTCATATGATGGCAATTTGCCCAGTAGAGCCGACCTGCCACAGTCAAATTGCGGCTGGTCGGCAAGTGGTTAAAGTACTATTAATAATATATAGCATGATCAAAACTGTGGTATTACTGTGTCCTAAATCTGCCATTTAAAATGGCAGATACGTCTATCAGTGTATTAAATGTTAAACTTAATATTGTGCTGCAGATATATGCTTTTTACCAAACCAAGGTATCCTGTGTCCTTAACCACTTGCTTACTGGGCACTTAAACCCCCCTCCTGCCCAGACCAATTTTAGGCGTTCAGCGCTGTCGCACTTTGAATGACAATTGTGCGGTCGTGCGACATTGTACCCAAACAAAATTTTTATGATTTTTCCCCCACAAATAGAGCTTTCTTTTGGTGGTATTTGATCACCGTCATTTCCGATCGCCGCTATAAACAAAAAAAGAGCGTCAATTTTGCAAAAAAAAACAATATTTCTTACTTTTTGCTAAAATACAAATCCAAAAAAAAAATTTGAAAAAAAATTATTAATCAGTTTTGGCCTATATATATTCTTCCTCATATTTGCATATCAGCGTTTATTGATTGGTTTGGCGCAAAAGTTATTGCGTCTACAAACTATGGGAATTGATTTATGGCGTTTTTTTTTTTTTTTTACTAGTAATGTCGGCGACCTGCGATTTTTATCGGGACTGCGATATTGGGGCAGACATGTCGGACATTTTTGACACTTTTTTGGGACATTTATACAGCGATCAGAAATGTAAATATCCACTGATTACTGTATAAATGTCATTGGCAGGGAAGGGGTTAACACTAAGGGGGCAGTGAAGGGATTAACTGTGTTCCCTCATTATGTTCTAACTGTGTGGGAGATGGGCTGGCTGGGACATAACAGATCTAACTGATCCCAGTGGCAGGGATCAGTAGATCTGTCATGCCCCCTGTCACAGAACGGAGAACCGCCGTGTTTACATCGGCGGTTCCCTGTTCTGCAGCTCTGTAAGGCGATCGTGGGTCTTGAGCGGACATCTAGTCCGCCCGACCCGCGGGCACACCCACGCAGCGTGCTGCGGCCGCGCGTGAGCACTGCCGTCACCGAGAGAGCGCACCGGTAGCGTGCACAGGGGACGACGTCCATGGACGTCGTCCCGGAAATTCAGGTCCTCGCTGGAGCTGTACTTTGGCTATAGCATGGATCTGAAGGAGTTAAGCCGGTTTCTGGTCAGGGCATCCTTGTAAGTTCTGCAGTTAAAGCGGTTGTCTACTCAAAAACATTTTTAAAAAAAAAATAAAAACCTGCAAGACAATAGCATAATGAGCTAGTATGCACCGCATACTAGCTCATTATGAAATACTCACCTTAAAACGAAGCGGACATCTTCACCCGGATCTTGCTTCCGGGTACGCGGCTCCGGCGCTGTGACTGGCCGGAGCCGCGAGACGTCACTCCCGCGCATGCGCGCGGGGCTCGTTTTTTCCGGCAGGGTCCGGAACTAATGCCGGCTTTTGCCGGGACACATGTACGGCGCATGCGCCGGAACATACACGGCACATGCGTCGTAACGATATATTACATTAGAAAGGGAATATCTTCTAAACCATACAGGTTTAGAAGATATTCATTTTACCTACAGGTAAGCCTTATTCTAGGCTTACCTGTAGGTAAAAGTACAAAAAAAGGGTAGGCAACCACTTTAAGATAAATGAAGCAATTCTGTTGCACTCCACAGTATAAGATCCTGCTAGGGAAATAAAATGAGGCAGAGTTTAGTTAGGCAATTAGTTAGACAACATATATTACAGAATGTCAAATTTCTGTCAATCTAACAGCAGTTTAAATGTGTAAATACAGCAGCTGTAATAGTTTCATCTGTCAAAAAATTTACTGTTTGACCAATGGAGCTGATTTTATAAAGGCAAATGGCCTGTTTGTTTTGCAAGGAAAGTTGCAGATTGCAAGGGAATTTGTCCAAGAGCTTAACGAATGTGATGAAATTTCACTTTGCAAAGAATACCTAATCACATGCAAGGAATGAAAAAAAAAAAAACAGCAATTGTGCTTTGCCATGATTGGAAAATGGAAGTCAGCAGAGCTTCACAATCATGCATAAGGCTCCTTTCACACTAATGCATTTTTTGATGCATTTTGCATTTTGCAGAAATGCAAGGAATTTTTTAAACATGGGTTCCTATGGAACATGTTCACATCAATGCATTTTTGTGCCTCTGCATTTTTGGAAAGGGTCGGGGACTTTTTTCCCGCAAAATGCAGCGTTTTGCATGCAATAGACTTCAATGGGAATGCAAGAAAAACGCAAGTGCTGCATTTTTGATGCGTTTTTACCGCAATTTTGCCATGATTTGCATTTTTAAATCTGCCTAGCAACAAAATCTCCCCCCCCCCCCCCGAAATTTTTTTTTTTAAATGCAAATCGCGGCAAAATCGCAGTACAAACGCGGTAAAAACACTGTAAAAATGTAGAAAGCATAGTGAAAAGCACTGAAAAAATACTCAAAAGCAAAATGCATAGATGTGAATCGAGCCTTAACTCTGGGGAAAATACCTTTGGAAAGTGAAAAGTCTATTTGCCTTCAGTAAACCATCCTCAGTGTTTATAAGCGCAGTTCAGACACGAGATAGAGAGATGCATAGTAACAGCATTACTTTTGTATTCACATTGTTTCAGTTATCTGCAAATCAAAATTATGAGGTTCGATCTGCATATGATGCCAGTAACAGAAACCTAACAATTTTATAATTTTTAAAAACAATGTCCCTTAGTTAACCATAATCTGCCCCAATTAACACGTTTCCCCCCTTCTCTCCTTAACTATTATTTTCCAGCTGATTTTTTATTTCTAATTTTTGAATCCTTGTATTAAAACTTTTTTGTTTTTATCAGTTTTGTTTGTTATTTTTTTTGCCTTGTGTTTAGAGTTGAGCAAACCTCTGGAAGTTCGGGTTCTGCTGGTCCGGCCGAACTTCGGGACAAAGTCCGGGTCCGGGTCCGGACGGAACCCGAACGATCGCACGGACAATGAACCCCATTGAAATCAATAGGGACACAAACTTTTAGGCACAAAAATGGCTGTAACAAAGTCCTGGAAAGCCCTAGAGGGCTGCAAAAGGAAGTAAAATGGGGGTAAGGGTAGGGCAAGTGCCCTACAAAAAAATGGGGACAGGGAAATAACTTTAAATATTTTTTAAAAAATAAAAACATAAAAAAAGCAAAAATGGAGGTGAATGTGGATCATCTTCAAACTGGGTCTGAAAAGTATTAATTAACGGTAGAAGCCATATAACTGTTCTAAAATCATCTTCAAACTAGGGCAAGTGCCCTACAAATAAATGGGGATAGGGAAAATAAATTAAAATCAAATAAAAAAATGGGAAGGGGGTGGATGTGAAGTAGGAGCCTAGAGGTTGACTAGGCCGTGACCGTGGCAGTGTAGGTGGAAGTGGCGGTGGTAGAGGAGT
>BLSH010481413.1:1517130-1534677 GCA_018402905.1 Glandirana rugosa
AAAATTACAACTTAAAAAAATTCACCATGCCTCTTACTAAATACCTTGGAATGTCTACTTTCCAAGAAGGGGTCATTTGGGGGGTATTTGTACTTTCCTGGCTTGTTAGGGTCTCAAGAAATGAGATAGGCGTCAGTAAATCAAGTGTGATCAATTTTCAGTGATTGGCACCATAACTTGTAGACTCTATAACTTTCACAAAGACCAAATAATATCCACTAATTCGTTTTTTTTTTTACCAAAGATAGGTAGCAGTATAAATTTTGGCCAAAATTTATGAAGAAAAATTACTAATTTGCAAAATTTTATAACAGAAACGAAGAAAAATTCATTTTTTTACAAAATTTTCGGTCTTTTTTTAATTATAGCGCAAAAAATTAAAAACCCAGCGATGATTAAATACCACCAAAAGAAAGCTCTATTTGTGCGAAAAAAAGGACGCAAATTTCATATGGGTACAGTGTTGCATGACTGAGTAATTGTCATTCAAAGTGTGAGAGCGCTGAAAGCTGAAAATTGGTCTGGTTGTTAAGGGGGTTTAAGTGCCCAGTTGTCAAGTGGTAAACTATAGTTACACAATTTTTTAAACTAAAATTGAGTTTTTTCATTTTTTTGTTTTTGGTCTATGGATTGCATAAAAAGTAATTTTTTTTTTTTGCAGAACAATATCTTCAAAAGAAATGTATGTAAAATACATGTGCGTTGCTATGTGTGTATAAATTATTTTACATTCTGCTTTAAATAAAGTTTAGAACAGATGCACTAATTGTGCAATTGATGCACAGTGATCTCACACCAAAAAATGTATACAATTGAATAAATAATGGTGCGCTTAGTCAGCAAATGTAATCAGATAAAACACCAATAATGATGTACCTAAAATAAAATAAAAATCTCTCCCAAAGTATCTCATGTATCCACTTATCTAAATCAAATCTACATAATACTACTTAAAGGGGTTGTAAATGTTAATTTTTTATTTTTTTTAATAACAAACATGTCAAACTTACCTCCTCTGTGCAGCGGTTTTGCAGAGTGGCCCCGATCCTCTTCTTCTAGGGCCACTGGCGGCGCTCTTGGATCCTCCTCTTCTTGAGTGGCTCCTCAGAGAAGCGATTTCCCTGGGGGCACTCCTGCGGGTGTGCTCCCGAGTCCTGCTGCTGCGTCCATTGACACAGACAGCAGGACTCGGCCACGCCCCCCGGCTCTCGCATCACTGGATTTTATTGATGGCAGCGGGAGCTATTGGCTCCTGCTGCTATCAATCTATCCAATGAGGACCCGAGCCAGCAGCTGGAGCTGCTGTGCTCATCCCCGTCGCTGGAACAATCAGGCTCAGGTAATTAATAGGTGGGCTCTGGGGGGGGCTGCTGCACAACAGAAGATTTTTCACCTCAAGGGTTTACAACCGCTTTAAGGGTATAATACCAAACAATGTGTAACCACACACATAAAAATAAAATAAAATATGAATCCAAATAAATTATAATGGTGCAGTGGTAATATCTTAAAAAGTCAAAATGATAATATAATGTACATGTGAAAAATCTTGAGATGTGAGTGGGTAATCTCTTCCAAACAGGAGACCTGCTCCAATTTGTGAAGAAATACTGTTGAATAGTGGTTAAATATCCTCCACCAACCACATCTGAGTGAATTGGCCGCTCACCTTAGGATAAGACCCTTATGGGTCTTATCACGCCTTGTATATACAAAGAGATCTTCAAATAGTATGGAACAAACACCTGATGTTGTCTGGAACGCCCGCAGTCCCCGTTAGGCAAATTAGGAATCGTTACTTGATGTTTACTCAGAATATATAGGAGATTTTCATTGTTTAAAATGATTGCATTTTATTAAACATATAAGAAATGCTCACTCACGTTTCTACATCTTGCTAACCACTTCCGGACCGCACGCAGTATATTTACTGCGGCAGTGTGGCGCTGCCTCGCGAATCGCCGTAATTAAGCATTGATTCACGGATGCACAGCTAGGGGGCCGATGCACTCTGGAGGAGTGTGCCCGTGGCTCGGGCGGACCCAATGTTCGCCGGCAAGCCGCGATGACCTGCCAGAGGGAAGGAACGGGGAACCGCCGAAGTAAGCACGACTGTTCCCCATTCTGACAGGCATGTGACATGTAATAGATCTACTGATCCCTGTCACCTTATGGCCCTGACAGCCCAGCCCCCTCACAGTTAGAAAACACCTAGGGAACACACTTAACCCCTAGATCTCCCCCTGCAGGTTAACCCCTTCACTGCCAATGACATTTATACAGTATTCAGTGGATATTTAAATTTCTGATCGCTGTATAAATGTCATTGGTCCCAAAGAAGTGTAAAAAATGTCTGACATGTTCGCCCCAATATCAAAGTCCTGATAAAAAACACATATCTCCGCCATTACTAAAAAAAAAAAAATGTAAAAACGCCAGAAATTAAATCTCATGGTTTGTAAACGCAGCAACTTTTGCGCAAACCAAACAATAAACGCCGATTGCGATTTTTTTAATCAAAAATACGAGGAAGAATATAATTCAGCCAAAACCGATGAATAAATTTGTTTTTTTTTGTATTTTAGCAAAAAGTAAGAAATATAGTTTTTTTTTTTGCAAAATTGTCGCTATTTTTTTTGTTTATATCGGCGATCAGAAATGATGCAGGGGTGACCAAATACCACCAAAAGAAAGCTCTATTTGTGGGGAAAAAAGGACGCAAATTTTGTTTGGGTACAACGTTACACAACCGCGCAATTGTCAGTTAAAGCAACAAAGTGCCGAATCGCAAAAAGTGCTCTGGTCCTACAGTGGAAAATCTTTCCGGGGTGAAGTGGTTAAATTGCAAAAAATAAATCCACAATGAGAGCTCCTTGCCTCTTCACCGCTAATTCTGAGTGTATGAGACACAGGAAATTACGTCACCGGTTCCACTTGACACGTTGAGTCATCTTTCACATTATCATGTGCCTGGTGCTGGAGGCCAATGGAGAGAGAGGGCTTCCCTTGCAGCTAAGTTCCAGACCCCCTGAGGGTGGAAACAAAGTAGCCCAAAGTAGTACGAGTCATCTGCTGGACTGTGTGCAGCAGGTTCCAGAGTACAGCTGGTGTGCTGGCGTAGAATCAGCAGACAGGAGGCACCCATTAGGTGTTGCAGGACTCAGATAATGCTGAGACTGGAGCGTGGTTGGAAGGAAGCCTAGGTCAGAAGACAGGTGGGTATCAGAGCAGACACAGTCAAGTGGATAGACGAGGTTAAGAGCCAGGTGGATATCAAGGACAAGCCAGGTTGGTAACAGGAGACACAGGAACAGGAATATCTTGGAGATAATACACTGGAGGAGCTGAAGATCAACCAGCAACTGCAGTCACTGACAGGCTTCCTTATATAGGCCCATGTGAAGTATTGGTAGAGATGCTGGGTTCTAGAGCCCTTCTCCTGCTGTTGGTGCCCTGAAACACATTTTATTGTTATGTGTGTGGTTGCACGTTGTTTGGTAATATATTCTTAAGTATTATTATGTTGATTTGATCCATTTTAAATAAGTGGATACATGAGGTACTTTGGGAGTGATTTTTATTTTATTTTAGATACATCACTATTGGTGTTTTATCACTGAATACACCTGCTGACTAAGTGCACAATTATTTATTTAATTTTATACAGTTTCAAAAGAAAGCTGTTTGTCTTAAATATATGTGTTACTTTTTCTTAAGTAATGACAAAGCAATTTTCAAATAAACAGATCCATAGCAGAAAAGTAAAAATGTATCTAGCCCATAGGGGGTGTAAAGATTAGAGCCAAGGTCGTTAGTATCAGCATAAAATATTTTAAAATGAGCCCTGCTGATTTATTACTGTTGAGCTAGAAAAAGAATGCAGCTTCTTTAACCACCTCCCTACAATCATATGATGGAGTTGCGAAGTGTAAGGGAAACATATTTTTTTTTCCTTTAACCACTTGCTTACTGGGCACTTAATCCCCCCTCCTGCCCAGACCAATTTTCAGTTTTCAGCGCTGTCACTCTTTGAATGACAATTGCGCGGTCGTGCGACCTTGTACTCAAACAAAATTGACGTCCTCTTGTTCCCACAAATAGAGCTTTCTTTTGGTGGTATTTGATCACCTCTGAGGTTTTTATTTTTTGCGCTATAAACAAAAAAGCGACAATTTTGAAGAAAGAACATTTTTTTTTACTTTTTGTTATAATAAATGTCCAAAAATAAAAAATAAAAAAACAAATATATTCATCAGTTTAGGCCGATATATATTCTCCTACATATTTTTGTTAAAAAAATTTGCAATAAGCGTACATTGATTGGGTAGCGCAAAAGTTATAGCGTCTACAAACTATGGGAATAGATTTATGGAGTTTTTATTATTTATTTGTTTTTACTGGTAATGGCAGCAATCTGCGATTTTTATCGGGACTGCGATAATGCAGCGGACATGTCGGACATTTTTTACACTTTTTGGGGTCAATGACATTTATACAGCGATCAGATCTAAAAATAGCCACTGATTACTGTATAAATGTCACCGCTAGGGAAGGGGTTAACACTAAGGGGGCGATCAAGGGGTTAAATGTGTTCCCTCATTGTGTTCTAACTGTGTGGGGGTGGGGCTGACAGGGACATAACAGATCTAACTGATCCCGATCACAGGGGTCAGTAGATCTGTCATGCCCCACCTCACAGAGCGGGGAACCGCTGTGTTTACATCACAGCACCGAAAACTGAAAATTATAATGAAGAGGTATTACAAGCTGGTAATCAGATGGTTTTTAAGATGCTAAAATTTGGCCATAGTGGTGAAGCCACAAATACTTCATGTTACTTTGCATTTTGAAGGAAACCGGTTATAAGAAACATGAAAGTTACCCATTGTTGACATTGCTGATTGGTTTTAAAAATTACCCTTATGCTTCAGTGCTATGGGTCACCTAAAATAAGTATGCACATAACTTTTGACTTTCAATGACTCTCTTGATCTTCTTACTTCATGGGTGCTCAACCTGCGGCCCTCCAGCTGCTGCAGAACTACAAGTCCCATCGTGCCTTTGTCGTTGAGAGTCATGCTTGTAACGGTCAGTCTTGCAATGCCTCATAGGACTTGTAGTTCCAAAACAGCTGGAGGGCCACAGGTTGAGCATTTATGGTTTACTTGTTTTGGGTCATTGAAATAAAGTATTGAAGCCAGTTAATTTGAAAAAAAAAGAAGTCAAGCTATTAGCATTTTTAGAATGATATGAGCAATGGTAGTCTCTGTATCTTTCCTGAGAGTTTGTTTTTTAAGGTGGACCTTTAACCCATCCAGATCCGCGCTATAGCCAAAGTACGGCTCCAGCGCGGATCTGAAATGCCGGGTGGACGTCCATGGACGTCCTGGCCATGTGCGTGCTCCTGGCGCGCACTCACAGGCGGCGGCGGCGCGCGCATGCGCCCGCCGCACGCTGCGTGCCCGTGCCCGCGGGTCGGGCGGACTCGATGTCCGCCCAAGACCCGCGATCCCCTGTCAGACCTGCAGAATGGGGAACCGCCGTTGTAAACATGGTGGTTCTCCGTTCTGTTGAAGGGGACATACCAGATCTACTGATCCCTGTCACTGGGATCAGTTAGATCTGTTATGTCCCAACCAGCCCCGCCCCCCCCACAGTTAGAACACACCCAGGGATCATAGTTAACCCCTTCACTGCCCCCTGCAGGTTAACCCCTTCACTGCCAATGACATTTATACAGTAATCAGTGGACATTTAAATTTCTGATCGCTGTATAAATGGCATTGGTCCCAAAAAAGTGTCAAAAAAGTCCGACATAACCGCCCCAATATCGCAGTCCCGATAAAAATCGCAGATCGCCGCCATTACTAGTAAAAAAAAAAAAATATAATAAAAATGCCTAAATCAATTCCCATAGTTTGTAGACGCGATAACTTTTGCGCAAACCAATCAATATACGCCGATTGTGATTTTTTTTTACCAAAAATATGTAGAAGAATATATATCGGCCAAAACTGTTTAATCATTTTTATTTTTTTATATTTTTTTTGGATATTTATTATAGCAAAAAGGAAAAAATATTGTTTTTTTTCAAAATCATCGCTCTTTGTTTGTTTATAGCGGAGATCAGAATTGACCCAGAGGGGATCAAATACCACCAAAAAAAAACTCTATTTGTGGGAAAAAAATGATATAAATTTAGTTTGGGTACAACGTCGCATGAACGCGCAATTCTCATTCAAAATGCGACAGCGCTGAAAGCCAAAAATTGGTCTGGGCAGGAGGGGGGTTTAAGTGCCCAGTAAGGAAGTGGTTAAACTTAGGATCATTAAAAACCTGCTACAGTATCTCACAAACGTGAGTACACCCCTCACATTTTTGTAAATATTTTATTCTTTCTTTTCATGTGACAACACTGAAGAAATGACACTTTGCTACAATGTAAAATAGTTAGTGTACAGCTTGTATGACAGTGTACATTTGCTGTCTCCTAAAAATAACTCAACACACAGCCATTAATGTCTAAACCGCTGGCAACAAAAGTGAGTACACCCCTAAGTGAAAATGTCCAAATTGGGCCCAATTAGCCATTTTCCGTCCATGTGACTCTTTAGTGTTACAAGGTCTCAGGTGTGAATGGGGAGCAGGTGTGTTAAATTTGGTGTTATCGCTCTCACTCTCTCATACTGTTCACTGGAAGTTCAACATGGCAACTCATGGCAAACAACTCTCTGAGGATGTGAAAAAAGAAATTGTTATTCTACATAAAGATGGCCTAGGCTATAAGAAGATTGCCAAGACCCTGAAACTGAGCTGCAGCATGGTGGCCAAAACCATACAGTGGTTTAACAGGACAGGTTCCACTCAGAACAGGCCTTGCTATGGTCGACCAAAGAGGTTGAGTGCACATGCTCAGCGTCATTTTCAGAGGCTGTCTTTGGGAAATAGACGTATGAGTGCTGCCAGCATTGCTGCACAGGTTAAAGTGGTGGGGGCCAGCCTGTCAGTGCTCAGACCATATGCCACACACTGCATCAATTTGGTCTGCACGGCTGTCATACCAGAAGGAAGCCTCTTCTAAAGATGATGCACAAGAAAGCCCCCACACAGTTTGCTGAAGACAAGCAGACTAAGGATATGGATTACTGAACCATGTCCTGTGGTCTGATGAGACCAAGGTAAACTTATTTGGTTCAGATGGTGTCAAGCATGTGTGGTGGCAACCAGGTGAGAAGTACAAAGACAAGTGTGTCTTGCATACAGTCAAGCATGGGGGTGGGAGTGTTATGGTCTGGGGCATGCTTGAGCGCTGCTGGCACTGGAGAGGTACAGTTCATTGAGGGAATCATGAATGCCAACATGTACTGTGACATACTGAAGCAGAGCATGATCCCCTCTTTGCAGGAGACTGGGCTGCAGGGCAGTATTCCAACATGAAAATGACCCCAAACACACCTCCAAGAAGATCATTGCCTTGCTAAAGAAGCTGAGGGTAAAGGTGATGGACTGACCAGGCATGTCTCCAGACCTAAACACTATTGAGCATCTGTGGGGCATCCTTAAACCGAAGAAGGAGAAGCGCAACGTCTTTAACATCCACCAGCTCTGTGATGTCATCATGGAGGAGTGGAAGAGGACTCCAGTGGCAGCCTGTGAAGCTCTGGTGAGCTCCATGCCCAAGAGGATTAAGGCAATGCTGGAAAATAATGGTGGCCATAGAAAATATTGACACTTTGGGCCCAATTTCGACATTTTCACTGAGGGGTATACATTAATGGCTGTGTTTTGAGTTATTTTGAGGGGACAGCAGATTTACATTGTTATAAAAGCTGTACACTCACTACTTTACATTGTAGCAAAGTGTCATTTCATCAGTGTTGTCACATGAAAAGATATAATAAAGTATTGGCAAAAATGTGAGGGGTGTACTCACTTTTGTGAGATCTATCATAACCCCTGATGGATTTGTTATGATCCTAAGCTTTCTGGAGTTTATATACCCATTACATTTAGGAAACATATGTGGATCAATTCATTTTTCTAGGTTCTCCTTAATTATTAATTGATGTGTTAGACCCTTAGACTTTTAAAATAACATCACAAATATGTGTACGCAGTAACTTTTACTCAGTTTTAAGTTAATTATAAATGAAAGTCAACTGTGTTAAAACTTTATATTTTGCCACACAGATCATATTCTATGAGGACAGAGACTTTCGGGGCAACTCTTATGAAGTTTACTCAGACTCTCGTGACCTTTCCTATTACTTCAGCCATTGCAACTCCATAAGGATTCCTACAGGAAACTGGATGTTATATGAATTTCCTAACTTCCAGGGAAACCAGTATTACCTTCGTAATGGAGAATATTCTGATTTTCAACAATGGATGGGATTTAATGACTCTATTAGGTCTTGTCAACGAATTCCTCAGGTATGCTTTTTACAAAGTTACATGTCATTACCTAAGCATTTCTTCAAATTTTATTGCAAATACTGTGAAATTCCAGTATTGAGTGGAAATTGGTATGTTAAACAACCTGCCAAGACCTTATCTTTCCTAAGGAGTAGACACATTACAAACCAATTCTTTTTTGCTCATGCATGTTAATGTACATTTGAATGCGTGTGCACAACCATGCTAAACTGACAATTTCTGCTATGTCATTTACAATGGATGATCCATAAAGAAAACCATGCATTAAATAGCAACGTCTAGCTATTTTGGAGTCAGTCCCCCAATGTAAAATTGCTGGACAAAAACATAAAATACATAAGAAGAAAGATTTTTAATATTATATATGGGTTTCTGGATGCTTCCAAGAAACAGTTATATAATGTTACTGGGTCTTCTTGGGTGATCCTGGAATGCAGATCACATTCTTATAGGATATGGATCCTCAGCTTTCCCAGCATCTCATTAGAAGACCCAACCTTGACTAAGCAAATAAAGAGAAGTGAGATTCCAAATAACTTTTTCTTTTTACTGGTGAAATGTTTTTGGCTTGCAATTGTTATCTAGAGATTATTTATACAAGGGAAAGTGGCAGTAAAAAAGATGAACCTTGCATTTCACAAGTCATCTATAAGGGCTAGTTTACACTTGCTTCAGCTTCAATGCTCATTAAAGCTCATACAGCTTCAACAAACTTTTATGACGTGTTATTGAGGCTTTGATGGTGCTTCGAAGAGGCTTCAGTGAGGCTTCAACAAGGCTTCAACGAGGCTTCAGTGATGCACTTTTGAAGCCTTGTTGAAGCTTGGCAGATGCCCTGTGTGTTTGTTGATATCTCACACCTGCAATTTCTCCAAAGCAAAGGGAAGCTAAAACTGAGTTACAGCCTCTGAAAAGCCGCAGGTGCTTCAAGAGAGCTTCGAACAAGCTTTGTCATAGACTTCTATGGAGGCGTTGAAGAGGCTTTGAAGCATGGCTAAAGCTACATGGGGTATAATTTTTGATGCAAAACTGAAGCAAAGCAAAGCCAACACAAGGTGTAAACAGGACTGTAAGCTAACCATTTGATTTAGTGACATGGGCTTTCACTGGAGCTAACAGAGCTTTAACAAAGCCTGTCTGACACCCTGTTTTGAAGCAAGTGTAAACGAGCCCTATTGAATACATAAGGAAAAGTTAAATCTGAAAAATGTCAAAAAAGGGATATCTTGCAAGTAGAAGAGAAAGAAATAAGCTGTATGTATGCTTGCAAGACCACATTTTAGAAACTAGATTCTTGCTCACTGTCTATTATACTGATCCTTTGACTTCAGTAGTTTGAGGCATAGCAATGAAACATGTATGTAGATCAGGAAAGTCAGAATAAAGTCAAAAGTCTTTTGCATATTTGTACTGGATTAGTGATCCAGGCTGGGTTCACACCTATGCGAATTGGATATTGGTTTCCCCGCATCCAATTTGCATAGCAGGAGATTGTGACCAGCTCGCTATGGAGCCGGTGGACACATCTCCACAGCAGGTCCGATGCGGTTTGCACAAAGACGCTGTGCATCTTTTGGACCATTTCAGGTCCGAATTCAGCCCAAGAAACTGTGAACAAGCATGCACTGGACCCCTGCGGGTTCCAGTGTGGACCCAGCCTCAAGGTATTGAAGCAATAGGGTCCACTTGACAATCACATTTACACAGACTCTATACAGAATAAAATCTGAAGGCCTCCAACTACTTTGCATTCCAACCTCTACTCAAGTACATATTTTGACAGTTCCTGTTAGTTCTCCTCTAACAAATTCCCAATGAGCAGTAAGGCTGCTGGTCATTATAGTGGATGAATAGGAGCCTACAGGATATCAGAACCTGTGAGAGCATTGGCCACTACAGGGAGGTGATATATGTTACAGGGCTCTGGGGTTCAAGGTACTCAGGACAGTGAAGATGGTACCTGTAGAGATGGGCTTAGATTAGATTAATAGATGCCTGTATTGTAGAATTGTAGCATGTTTGGCACAGTAAGGCCTAGTTTACACTTGCTTCGGCTTCAACGCTCATTAAAGCTCATACAGCTTCAACAAGCTTTTATGATGTGTTTTTGAGGCTTTGGCGGTGCTTTGAAGAGGCTTCAATGAGGCTTTGACGAGGATTCAGTGATGCTTGGCCGATGCCCTGTGTGTTTGTTAATATCTCTTACCTGCAATTGCTCCAAAACAAAGCGAAGCTAAAGCTGAATTACAGCCTCTGAAAAGCCGCAGGTGCTTCAAGCGAGCTTCAAACAAGCTTTGTCATATACTTCTATGGAGGCGTTGAAGAGGCTTTGAAGCATGGCTAAAGCTACATGGGGTATAATTTTTGACGCAAAGCTGAAGCGAAGCAAAGCCAACGCAAGGTATAAACAGGAGTGTAAGCTAACCATTTTATTAAGTGACAGGAGCTTTGACTGGTGTTAACAGAGCTTTAACAAAGCGTGTCTGATGCCCTGTTTTGAAGCAAGTGTAAACAAGCCCTTAGGGTACTAGTAGGCTTGTATTAAAAACACCTGTCATTAAAAAAACATGGAGGCTGTTACTATTGATCTCCTTCTGAAATATGGCTTGGCTTTAATACTTTGGCAAATTCTGACTTTTTGTGCCTTTTATATTGCTACAGATTTGTAACTCAAAAATACACAAGGCAGAATTACAGCTGAATGGTAACCCTGTTTTAGTACACATTTCGCAATAACTAATTTATAACTAGTAGATAAATACTGTAGAAATTACAACATTTATTCGCTGCATGCTAATGACATTTTTTGTTTGTTTTTGCTATTAGCATCAGGGATCATTTAGGATCAGGATTTACGAGAGAGAAGATTTCAAGGGTCAGATGAAGGAGTTCACTGAAGACTGTCCTCATGTATTTAATGACTTCAACTATAATGACATATACTCTTGCAACGTGTTTGAGGGTTATTGGATTTTTTATGAAGAGCCAAACTACAGAGGACGTCAGTATTATCTGAGACCAGGAGAGTACAGGAGATACACTGACTGGGGAGCTGAAAACCCTAAAGTTGGTTCCTTCATATGTGTTAAACCTTATTACCATTAAAAAGTCCATACCTGTAAATGAATAACACATTCAATAAAGATGTTCATTAAAGCTGAACTCCAGTCTTTCCTTCTTTCCCCAAACTGGTAGCAAGTCCTTTCATGTGTTGAAACTGATTACTCTCAATTCTCTGGAAACTTGCATTTCCCCAATATGACCCTTTGAGGCTGCAGCATCCTGAGATCACCTGCATTTCCTAAACAACTTCAGGCTTTCATCAATCAATTATCCCCTAATATTTATTGTTGTTGGCTTACCTCTCACAGCTATTAACTTTTTCTGTCATTAATATTTTTTTTCCAAACATTATCTGAAAGAACATTTCCCAGCCCGCCCCTCCCCATATACTGACAGACATCCCTTCACACCTGCCCTAAACCCCCACTGTTATCATGCTATACGCCACCTGTCATTCTTTTACAGCAGTGGCTCTCAACTCCTGTCCTCAGGACCCACTAACAGGCCAGGTTTGCAAGTTAACTGAAATACATCACAGGTGATATCATTTGCTGCTCAGTGATTGCAGTATTCTAGTCTGCATCTCCCCAAGGTAATACTTAAAATCTGGCCTGTTAATGGGTCCTGAGGATGGGAGTTGAGAACCACTGCTTTACAGTGTCCACTGTCACTGATTCATAGTCCTCACTTGTCCCCCAGTCATCTCTTCTCAATTCCTGTTGTCCTTGATTTGTGGTTTCCCCTGTCACTATTTAACTGCTCCTGCAGTCACTGATTCACAGTTCTCTGAAAACCTACAACATCCTCTTGGCAACCTCATTAGCAGTGAAACCTAAGCTGGTCACAAACTGCAGACTAATTTTGCATACCCCCTGCATTCCTCCCCTGCAATTACTGCCTTCCTTCATTCACCATCACGTGCAATTCTTGCATTTACTGTCCCCCTTATACTGTCTGCACTCCAATTCTGCACAAACTGCCTTGCAATATATTCTCTGTTCACTTCTTCTGCACGTGCTGCCCTCTTGCATACCCTCCACAGCTAATTTGTGCACATAGTGCCCACCATCATAGCGCTCGTATTTTGCTCCTACACATAATGTTCTCCCTAATAACCTCCACGCTGCTTATCTGCATAATTTGTTTGCTGATCTCTGCAGTCCTCCACTGCAAATAATACCCACCATCTTACCCTACTGCACATGTGCCTACCATCATATCCATTGCCTGTAGTCATGCTCTCTGCACATCAACAAAATTATCACTTTTATACCCTTTCTACTCCTCTCCTGCACATGCTGTTTGCTGTTATACTCTACACACGGCTGTCCTGCACATAATGCATATTGTCAAACCCTTCAAACTCCTCTCCTTGTCATACTGCTCACTATCATACCCTCTGCACTCCTCTCCTGTGCATACCACTTGCCACCATACCCTCCACACTCTCTTTTGGCACACACTGCCCACCACCATACACTAACCATTCTTTATATGCACATACTATCAACATGACTCTCCTGCACATACTGCCAACCACCAGCCCAGAAACATGCTATTGTACAACAGTGTAATTACCATGACAGATGATGAAGGATTGAAGAGGATGTGTTGATGATACTGATGTTAGTACAGATATGTGGGGGGAGGGGGTCTCTTTCAGCCAGAGGACGTAAAGAAAAAAAGGAAATTTGACAATGACTCTGCAAAGGAGTCTCTCCAACTCAGTTATACTCACTCTGCCAGTTAGCCCTGCAGCTCTTTTCTCCTTAACAGCTGGTGGCATCATACTCTGTGCTTACTGGTATGGAAAAAATGTGACCGCGGTGACAGTGCTCAGGTATAAAAGCTAATTGCGAAGCCCAAGAACATTCACATGAAGGAAAGGGTGATATCACCAATCCCCACAGTTGCTGGCACTTTGCTTTGCACTGGCAAGATAACAGTGTCTCATAAACATAATGACACCAAGATCAGCCTATAAAAGAAAAAGACACTGTAAATACGATTTTACGATTTTTCCGTACTTTTTGCCAGGGGTTGAATCTACTAAATTTTGTGTAAATTACAATTCTGTCAACATCCTTAACCGGTTAACAACCGGATTGTGTACATTCACTGATGCACTGTGGCAGCGTAGCGCGAATCGCCACTGCTCGTACCAGCCGCACGCTCCCTCAGTGTGGCGGCGGGTCCGCCGGTCACCTGTGATCACTTACTACACAGGAAAAACGGGGAACCGCCAAAGAAAACATGGCGGTTCCCCGTTCTGCCAGGCGACATGACAGTGATCTACTGATCCCTGTCATCAGGATCAGTTAGATCTGTTATGCCCCTGCCAGCCCAACCTCCACACAGTTAGAACACACCAAGGGAACACAGTTAACCCCTTGATCACCCCCTACAGGTTAACACCTTCCCGGCCAATGACATTTATACAGTAATCAGTGGCTATTTTTAGCTCTGATCGTTGTATAAATATCAATGGTCCCAAAAAAGTGTCAAAGGTGTCTGACATGTCCGCCGCAATATTGCAGTCCCGATAAAAATCGCAGATTGCTGCCATTACTAGTAAAAAAAAAATAGTAAAAACGGCATAAATCAATTCTCTTAGTTTGTAAACGCAGCAACTTTAGCGCAACCCAATCAATTAACACAGATTGCCATTTTTTTTACAAAAATATGTAGAAGAATACATTTTGGCCTAAACTGATGAATACATTTGTTTTTTTATATATAAATATATACCCGCGCTAGTAACAACAAAACTAGTTTTGGGACTGCTGCCTTCCATGAACCCCCTCCTCAAAGGGAAGAGTGACATGTAATACTAAAAACACACAGGAATGGCGCTGTCTCTATTAAACCTTTTAACTTTACCATGTAAAATGGATTCCAGACATATATAAATGATCTAGGTGAACAATAAGTATCATACGCTTAAAAAATTGTGCTTAGAGAATATATATATATAAAACTGTAAACCATAAAACTTTTTTAAATGCTACGTGCGCAGTGTTTCCACCACAGAAATGTGAATCTATGAAAAGTCTGTAAAAGTCCATAAACCACTTTCTGGGCTTAAAGAATAATAATAAAAAGTGAGCCAAACAGAAAATTGCAATAATGAAAAGTCCTATAGCTTTCTTTCTTGTGAAAACTCTGGTATGTGCAAAAACGTGATTTTTAGTACTCCTTTGATATCCAATGTGACATGGGGGGGGATATCCACTCGTGCTCCCCCTGATGTGCCCTCACTTACCAGAATCTTCCTCCCCCTACAGGGGTACTGCGCCTTGGGTAAATGGGGTCTTTTGGTCCTCAATGGGTAAGCAGGGGTCCACGCCGTTCATCCACTCTTAATATAGAAGGGTCCGCTCCAAACCACCTACTCCAGCCGTTCACAACTGACCCAATGGTTCCATGCGGTATGTGGAGAAACAAAGGTCCTCGATAGTGTAGTATTTTTTTTTTTTTTAAATATATTTATTTGAAATTTTACAAATAACAAGGGTGCTTGCGTTACAAGTTATAGAGCAGAGGTATAAAAATATAAATCAGTACAAAACAGAGTTGCACAGAATTAAGAAAACAATCAATCGCATAGCATACCAGGTGATGTATGATCGTTTACATAGATAAGGGTAAAGAAAGAACATAAAAGGAAATAAAAATAAATGCAAATTGAAACTTCAAGCTGTCAGAGTTTGTTAGTGCCTAGCTTATGTCTAAAGATCCCATCAGGAATCGAGACCAATTGCGCTGAAGACCTGCGGAAGGTCTGAGATGACCTTACGTACCAGTAAGCAAAGATAGTTACGTTTTAGAGAGGCATGAGGAAGCCTTAAGAAACCTTTAAAACAACATTGAGCCCGTACTAGCGAATATGGTATCAAACAAAGTTAGTCAGTTTGGGCTGGAGGGTAGTGGAATGTCAAGGGGGGGGTGGCATTTGAGGTAGATCCCGAAGTTTGAGTTTGCCTAGCTTACCTGCTAGGTCAGTGGAAAGGTACCATTTGGAGTATCGGAACGGTTCCATACAACGCAGGATTTCCTCAGGAGTGAAGGAATGTTCTAGATATTTCCACCATCTGATAAAGAAGCGCTTTGAAGACTTGAAGTCTTGTGTTATGGTGTCTAACCTTTCAATCAGGAATAAAGATTGGATAGCAGCTTTTGCTTGGGTTAACCGGGGCTGTTCAGGCTCAACCCAAGCCTGCATAATTGTTCTACGAGCAGCTAGGAGACATAGGTGGGTCCACTGTGATATTTGGTTATCAATAGGGGGGGTATTTGATAAGGGTGGGGTATGGTGACTAAATAGGAATAGCATTGGGTCTCTGGGGATCAATTGTTTTTGGATTTGTAAAATGTCATTTCTAATCTGGTCCCAGAATATTGCTATTTTGGGACAGCTCCAGAGTCTGTAGTAGTGTGGGTCTAGGGGATAAGCACCATGGGCATTAGGGGGAGGAGGGGGTCCCCCGATCTGAAGTAGAATAGGAAATATGCTCTATGTGCAATTTTAAATTGAGTTTCTCTCCATTTCTCGGAAATCGTTAGGGTGCGTATTTTTTGAAATCCTGCTAGTATTTTAATAGGAGCATCCTGGTCTTCGAGAATCGAGGCCCAGGGTTGGAAAGGTAGGGAGTATTTGGAGGTTTGATGTTGGAGCAAGTGGGAGTAGATTTTTGATATAGAGTATTGCCCCTCGGTAGCAAGAGAGTCAATGAAGGAGAGCTGGAAAGGTCGTGAAATGGGAATAATATTAGTGTTGATGTAGTGCTTTAATTGAAGATATGAGAATGTGTGAGAGTCGAGAAGGGAGTAGGAGTTTGCGAGATCAGTAAATGTTTTGACCATGGTCCCATCTGTGTTGCAAGCTTGGGCAATTGTTTTTAGTCCTTTTGCCGACCAAGTGGAGAAATGTTTGTTGGTAATGGAGGGGAGGAATAGAGGATTGCCGTAAATTGGAAGAGAACGAGAAAACCCAGATGGTAAATTTATAATTTTTCTCACCTCTCTCCAGGCAATGACTGTGTCTCTAACAATGGAATTGGTCCATAGGTGGTAAGGTAGCATTGAGAGCTTGGCGTGGGCTACAGCTTAAAGTGAGTAAGGGTAGACTAGTGCCTCTTCCAGGTCGTGGTTTGAATACTTAGAGTTTTGGGTGAACCAGTCGAGCGTTTGTCTCAAGAGGCATGAGAGATTGTATATTCTGATGTTGGGCAAGCCCACCCCTACCTCCCCCATTCGGCAGAGATAGCTTCCGCAGAGCCACTCGGGGTCTTTTGCCCTGCCAAATAAATGATAGCAGGGCAGAGTGTATTCTATGAATGTCCTTGTGCTTAAGGAGCAACGGAAGGGTTTGTAGAGGATAGAGGAGTTTCGCAAAGGAGACCATTTTAAAGAGGTGGCATCTGCCAAAGAGGGAGAGAGGGAGGGCTGCCCAATTCTCCAATTCCTGTATTATTCTAGATATCAAGGGAGGGTAATTTAGTGTGTATAACAAAGAGGGTTCCCTGCCTATAGAGAGACCAAGGTAGGTTTTGTGTTTTTTGGCGATTAAAAAGGGTGAGGATGCTGTCCAAGCCCCGGAGGCTCGTGGGTAGAGTTGAGCGAACACCTGGAAGTTCGGGTTCTGCTGGTCCGTCCGAACTTCGGGACAAAGTCCGGGTCCGGGTCCGGACGGAACCCGAACGATCGCACGGGCCTGGGCCTGGGCCTGAAACAGGGCTTCAAGCCTGCCTGGTCGTCTTGGGCTTGAAGGTCCACAAGCGAGTTGAGATGGGTGCTCGGAGGCCCCGAACCTGTCGTAGGAGTGGGAAAAATTAGCGGTTTTTTGTGTTTTGGATGGAACCAGAGAGATATCCGTCCCTTGGGAGAAACAATATGTGTGATTTAATGGGAGGGAACTATAGATCTTATTATGTCCTTAACCTCTTAACCCGTCGGGAGGGAGAGAGGGAGAAACCGTCTACGGTGGAGAAATTTTACCAGAGGAAACGCTTTGAGGAGATAGGAGATGTTTGGGAAGGCAACGAGGAA
>BLSH010481413.1:1563613-1590574 GCA_018402905.1 Glandirana rugosa
TCAGTCTGTGATGGGGCAATCTGTGATGGGGACTGTGATGGGTCAATCTGTGATGGAGAGTCTGTGATGGGTCAGTCTGTGATATGGGGGTCTGTGCTTGGTCAGTCTGTGATGGAGGTGTCTGTGATGGGGGTCTGTGATAGGTCAGTCTGTGATGGGGGTCTGTGATGGGTCAGTCTGTGATGGGGTCTGTGATGGGTCAACCTGTGATGGGTTCTGTGATGGGGGGGTCTGTGATGGGTCAGTCTGTGATGGGAGTTTGTGATGGGTCAGTCTGTGATGGGAAGTCTGTGATTGGTCAGTCTGTGATGGAGGTTTGTGATGTGGGGTCTGTGAAGGGTTGGTCTGGGATGGGGGGTCTATAATGGGGGTCTGTGGCGTGCACGGGAGGCTGCGATGTGGAGGATATAATGGGGAGTCATAGCACCAGTATGACACTCAGACCTCCACTGGAAGAATCATTTTCTCACTGGACCCCCATGAATTTTAATTCAGTACCCCTGCTCTAAACTATAAAGTCAATAACCAGCTCTCCAGCCAAATCAATATCTCAACTGCTTTTTTAACAAATAAAATTACAATGTCTCAAGAGAAAAAAATAGGGTATTTTAACTGAGCTGGATGGAAGTTATTTTTGTATGGGAAAAAATATATTAATGATATCCCCAAAGAGAATGTATAAAACAAATAGCTACAGTATCTCACAAAAGTGAGTACGCCCCTCACATTTTTGTAAATATTATATTATATCTTTTCATGTGACAACACTGAAGAAATGATACTTTGCTACAATGTAAAGTAGTGAGTGTACAGCTTGTATAACAGTGTAAATTTGCTATCCCTTCAAAATAACTCAACACACAGCCATTAATGTCAAAGCCGCTGGCAACAAAAGTGAGTACACCCCTAAATGAAAATGTCCATATTGTTCCCAATTAGCCAGTTTTCTTCCCCTGGTGTCACGTGACTCGTTAGTGTTACAAGGTCTCAGGTGTGAATGGGGAGCAGGTGTGTTAAATTTGGTGTTATCGCTCTCACTCTCTCATACTGGTCACTGGAAGTTCAACATGACACCTCAAGGCAAACAACTCTCTGAGGATCTGAAAAATAAAAATTGTTGCTCTACATATCAATTGGTCTAGGCTATAAGAAGATTGTCAAGACCCTGAAACTGAGCTGCAGCATGGTGGCCAAGACCATACAGCGGTTTAACAGGACAGGTTCCACTCAGAACAGGCTTTGCCATGGTCAACCAGAGAAGTTGAGTGCACATGCTCAGCGTCATATCCAGAGGTTGTCTTTAAGAAATAGACTCATGAGTACTGCCAGCTTTGCTGTAGAGGTTGAAGGGATGGGGGCTAGCCTTTCGGTGCTAAGACCATACGCTGCACACTGCATCAAATTGGTCTGCATGGCTGTCATCCCAGAAGGAAGCCTCTTCTAAAGATGATGCACAAGAAAGCCTGCAAACAGTTTGCTGAAGACAAGCAGACTAAGGATATGGATTACTGAACCATGTCTTGTAGTCTGATAAGACCAAGATAAACTTATTTGGTTCAGATGGTATCAAGCGTGTGTGGAGGCAACCAGGTCAGAAGTACAAAGACAAGTGTGTCTTACCTATAGTCAAGCATGGTGGTGGAAGTATCATGGTCTGGGGCTGCATGAGTGCTGCCGGCACTGAGGAGCTACAGTTAATTGAGTAAACTATGAATGCCAACATGTACTGTGACATACTGAAGCAAAGCATGATCCCCTCCTTTTGGAGACTGGGCCGCAGGGCAGTATTCCAACTTGATAACGACCCAAAACACACCTCCAAGACAACCACTGCCTTGCTAAAGAAGCTGAGGGTAAAGGTGATTGACTGGCCAAGCATGTCTCCAGACATAAACCCTACTGAGCATCTGTGGGGCATCCTCAAATGGAAGGTGAAGGAGCGCAAGGTCTATAACATCCACCAGCTCTGTGATGTCATTATGGAGGAGTGGAAGAGGACTCCAGTGGCAACCTCTGAAGCTCTGGTGAACTCCATGCCCAAGAGGGTTAAGGCAGTGCTGGAAAATAATGGTGGCTACACAAAATATTGACACTTTGGGCCCGATTTGGACATTTTCACTTAGGGGTGTACTCACTTTTGTTGCCAGCAGTTTAGACATTAATGGCTGTGTGTTGAGTTATTTTGAGGGGACAGCAAATTTACACTGTTATACAAGCTGTACACTCACTATTTTACATTGTAGCAAACTATCATTTCTTCAGTGTTGTCACATGAAAAGATACAATAAAATATTTACAAAAATGTGAGGGGCGTACACACTTTTGTGAGATACTGTATATTAGGATTTAAAAAGTCTACTCACTTAGATGTGACAACAATGTGCATGGGCGTCCATGAGCTCTGCCAAGGTGCCCATCAGAGCTGGCTGCATTTATGCCTCTCCCACCTATGTCGGCTTCTGACATCACAGGAGGGCATGGACGCTTTCGTTCATGAGTGTGCATGTCCACTGAACACCTGCATCCACCACAGCTAACAACGCATGCACGGACAACCTATAATTGAAAGATCAAGGCAGATCAAGCAACTTTGCAGATATACCCTTTCAGCTTTGTTCTTTAGTAGAGTTGATCGAACCTCTGAAAGTTCAGGTTCTGCAGGTTCGGCTGAACTTCGGGACAAAGTCCGGGTTAGGGTCCGGACTTGACCCGAACTTTGACCCGGACCCCGAACCCCATTGAAATCAATGGGGACCCGAACTTTTAGGCACAAAAATGTCTCTAACAAAGTCCTGGAAAGTCCTAGAGGTCTGCAAAAGGAAGGAAAATGGGGGTAAGGGTCAGACAAGTGCCCTACAAAGAAATGGGGATAGGGAAATAACTTAAAATAATTTAAAAGCTAAAATCACATTTAAAAAAAGTGGCGGTGGAGGAGGAGGAGGAGGTAGCCAACACTGTTTTTTTTATTTTTGGAATTTTTTTTGTTTTTTTTAAACCAGCAATGTAGATGCACTTTTTAATTTTGTGCAAGAAACAATAATCTGTCCCTTTAAGCAACAGTAGGAACCTCTCCCTATAGAACTAGGAGATGATTTTAGATTCTAAAATCATCTCCAAGTTGTACAGGGAAAGCCTCCAGCTGTTGCTTTAAGGGAAAGATTATTGTTCTAAAATCATCTTCAAAGTGTGTGGGAAAAGCTTATTTCAGCCGCATAGAGCCATATTACTGTTCTAAAATCATCTTCAAAGTGTGTGGGAAAAGCATATTTCAGCCGCATAGAGCCATATTAGTGTTCTAAAATCATCTTCAAATTGTGTGGGAAAAGCCTGTTTCAGCCGCATAGAGCCATATTAGTGTTCTAAAATCATCTTCAAAGTGTATGGGAAAAGCCTGTTTCAGCCGCATAGAGCCATATTAGTGTTCTAAAATCATCTTCAAAGTGTATGGGAAAAGCCTATTTCAGGGGCATAGAGCCATATTACTGTTCTTCCAGCCGCATAGAGCCATATTACTGTTCTTCCAGCCGCATAGAGAGCCATATTATTGTTCTAAATTTTAGAACAATAATATGGCTCTATGCGCCTGCAATAGGCTTTTCCCACACACTGTTTGCGCAGGATGTAAATTTTAAGACCAAATTCACCCAAATCATCAATAAGTGTTCGTATGATATTATGACACTTAGGAGTTGTTTTACTAAAGCTGGAGAGTACAAAAACGGTGCAGCTGTGCATGCTAGCCAATCAGCTTCTAACCTCAGCTTGTTCAATCAAGCTTTGACAATAAAACCTTGAAGCTGATTGGTTTCTGTGTGGAACTGCACCAAATTTTTCACTTTCAAGCTTTATTAAATCAACCCCTTACTGTGCAGTTCCTTCAACAGGAATGAGTCTCCCTCATAGAACAAATCACAGAGGTAGAGAGGCACATTGACAAACTGTTGGGAAATGAGGAGCTGGAAAAAATGAAGAAATTGTGCATGAACAAATTAATCATGTTCAGAAAAGATGTGGAAACTCGTAAAACAAATAAATTGGAGAGAGACGGGGAGGACTACATCCACAATCGGGTATATAATTGGACTGACCCAAATTAACAGCAATTTGGATCGCAGAGATCGGGATACTGACGAAAAACTGTTTATGCTTCCACTTCATCTATGGCTTCTTCTGCCTCATCTGGTGATGGAATTAACTCCGGTTGTTTATCAGGACCAAACCCCCCATCAGAACCAGGGGAGGGGGAAGAGGCACAAGAAATCAAACCCAACGAGGAATGACTACCAGGAGAATGGGACAACGCAGACCTTAATGGAAAATGTGGTACATAACATTTCCTCTATTGAATTGACTGAGACTGAAATTAATGTTGTAAATAAGGGATTGGGTTTTTGCCCTAAAGAACATACTAACCAATTTTTACTTCAACAGGATATGTACCCTTTTTACAGGCAACTATGATTAAAAGCTTTTTTGTACCTAGCACTCTGCCGTCCAAATTATCAATCAAAAATATTGGGTTATTTAATAGAAGCCATATAACACCCCCTACTACTTGACCGGCGTTAGAACTATACATAAGGAAAGTGGAACAGTATATAAAAACATTCTTAGAAGATCGAACGGTTATTGCCCATACAGCTTACAATTTAAATAAAGCAGAAGAATTGGCACTGAACTCCCTGTCGGCTAGGCTTGATATTACTATCAAGCCGGCCGACAAAAGAGGATCGATAGTGGTGCTTGATACTAGTAAATACAATCAAGAAGTCACAAGGCTTTTATCTGATAGAAATACGTATGCTCAATTAGATGGTAATCCTATTTTTAAAATACAAAAAAGAATTAAAAAATGCATAGTGAATGCGGTAGACAATAAAATCATTCATGATGATACTTGTAAATACCTTACAGCTGAACATCCAATAACCCCGGTGTTATATATTCTACCAAAAATTCATAAAAATCCTACAGACCCTCCGGGTCACCCAATTGTGTCCAGTATGGAGTCTGTAACAGCACTTCTATCTAAGTACTTGGATAAAAACATTACACCTTTAATCGCTCGCACTCGATCGTTCATAAAAGATTCTAATGACTTCCTGACAAAGATATATGATTTATAGGTGCCTTCAGACGCCATTCTGGTCACCTGGGACATTTCAAGCCTGTATATGGTTATACACCATGATTTGGGGATTGAGGCTTGTCGCCGCTTGTGGGTGAACACTAAACAGTATACTGCTATGTAAATTGAATATTTGAATAATCTTCTGAAGATTGTTCTTGAAGAAAATGTTTTCTTATACAAAGAAATACATTATAGACAATTAAATGGTACATCTATGGGTTCCAATGTCACCCCCCCATGCGAACGCATTTATGAATATGATCGAAACTGGGCTCATCTATGATAATATTCTTTTTAAGGACAACTGTAAATGCTGGGTAGATGACGTGTTCATATTGTGGGGGGGCGACAATGATACCCTCTTATTGTTTAACAAGAACTTGAATTTATTGGTCCCAGGTTTGGAATTTAATATTAACTACAGCACAGAGACCATACCATTTCTAGATATACACCTCTCTATTAGGAAGGGTACATTGAGAAGTAATTTATATGTCAAACCAACAGATCGTAACCAGTTATTACATTATACAAGCTTCCGTCCCCCTAATGTATTCAAATCCATCCCAAAGAGCCAGTTCTCGCGGGTAAAAAGAATTGCAAATGACTCTGAACAGAGGGAACAACGATTGAATCAAATGGAGAATAAATTAGTAAAGGGGGGCTATCCCAGACAAATAGTGGGACAGATTAGGGATGAATTGGTAGGAGATACTAGAAGAAGAAATGTAACTTTTAAAAAAATTCTGTTTGTTACACAATATCATCCCCATTTCAATTGTATCTTTAGGATAATTAAAAAACACTGGTCCATATTAAGGGATAATTGCCCACAAATTAGGGAGTTTCAACTCACACCTATGCCCTCCTATCGGAAGGGTTGTACAATCTATAACAGAATTATTAGATCAGATATAATAAAACCAACAACTATTAACACTAAAACCTTTCTGGGACCTCCTAATCACGGTTCATATCCTTGTCTCTCATGCAAACAGTGTAGTGCTATGATGAAAGGAAAATCCTTTAATCATCCACACAATGGACAGAATATTGATATTAAGGGATATCATACGTGTTAATCTTCCTTTGTAATACATATTATCAAATGTCCATGTGGTCTTTTCTATGTTGGAGAGACCACACAGAAAGTAAAGGATAGAATAGCAAGGCATAAATATGCCATATGTGACAAATTAATGCTTATACCGTTGGTAAGACATTTTGTGGAGAGGAGACACACTGTAGCCCAGTTACGATATATGGTCATAGAAGCAATTTTACCTGATAGGCATGGTGGTAATAGAGAACTGAAATTAAAAAAACATGAGGTCTACTGGATTAAACGCTTGGGCACTTTATTGCCCAAGGGGTTAAACAAAGACTTTGATTTACATCTGTTTTTTTGTAAATGTCTCTTAATTAGAGTTGAGCGAACACCTGGATGTTCGGGTTCGGTGGGTCCAGTTGAACTTCGCGAAAAAGTTAGGGTTCGGTACCGAACTTGACCCGAACTTGACCCCGGACCCCGAACCCCATTGAAGTCAATAGGGACCCAAACTTTTCGGCACAAAAATGGCTGTAAAAAAGTCCTGGCAAGTGCTAGAGGGCTGCAAAAGGAAGTAAAGAACTAGGAGATGATTATAGAACAATAATCTGTCCCTTACAGCAACAGCAGGAACCTGACCATATAGGAGTAGGCGATGATTTTAGAACAATAATCTGTCCCTTACAGCAACAGCAGGAATCTGTCCCTATAGGACTAGGAGATGATTTTAGAACAATAATCTGTCCCTCTAAGCAGTAGACTCTACCTAGTCCAGTCAGATCGTTCTGTAATGCAGGATGAGGTGTTATTAGATCTGCAATCTGTCCCTAAAAGCAGTAGTAGTAGTAATCTCTACCTAGTCCACAATCAGATCGTTCTGTAATGCAGGATGAGATATGCAATCTGTCCCTCAAAGCAGTAGCAGTAGCAATCTCTACCTAGTCCACAATCATATCGTTCTGTAATGCAGGATGAGATGTTATTATATCTGCAATCTGTCCCTCACAGCGCAGGCAGCATCCTCTCCCTACACTACCCAGAGAGCATGTGACATGCAGCACTAAGTGACTCCAGCTTATAAAGAGGCTGGGTCACATGATGCACTGGCCAATCACATCCATGCCATTAGTAGGCATGGCTGTGATCGCTTCTAAGGGCAAACCAGTGAAACGCTTGTTGGTTGGCTGCCCTGCAGCTATTCAACAGGCGTGATCAAATACCCGAACCCAGAACCCGAACCCAAACTTTTTTCAAATGTCCGGGTTCGGGTCCGGGTCACGGACACCCCAAAGTTCGGTACAGACCCAAACTTTATAGTTCGGGTTCGCTCAACTCTACTCTTAATCTTTAGCCTTGATATATTTGATAAGATTTTATCAATGTTTTCCAGTTTTTTTCTAGTGTTTTTTTCTATGATCTTTCTTGAATGTACAATTGCATTGATGATTATTTTTTTTTTTGCATTGATGATTTTATTGTTCCATGATTGATGGATCTGTGGACTCTCTTTATGTGAAATTGGGGACTGGCTTGACTTGTGGACACCGTTCGGTGACTAAACTGTTAAATAAAATAGAAGAAGTTACCATGTTCTTTGTATAACTAATTGTTTGATTAATCCCGGTGTTAGAAGGATTATTCATGGAGTAGAAACAAATGAGATTCAATACACAATAGTTCCTACCTGAAGAAGGGCATAAACGATTGTATTTCTAGCCCAAATCTGTTAAATATTTGGAACTTATTTGTACTTTTTGCATGTATTTTTTCATTAATGAATTTTTGAGTGCAGCAATCCCGGATTATTGTTATTTATATATATATATATATATATATATATATATATATATATATATATATATACACACACAGCGTATTGAGTGTACACGATATGTCAGTGCATTATAGTGCATTCAGGGGTGTACGCATGGTATATAGTACACTTGACGTGGTGTCTTAAAATATATACAGTTTTTAACCCCTTAAACCCCGGAGCCCTTTTTTACATTTGTTTTACAAGTTAAAATATTTTTTTTTACTATAAAATGACTTAGAACCCCTAAACATTATATATATATTTTTCAAACACCCTAGAGAATAAAATGGTGATCGTTGCAATACTTTTTGTCACACGTTATTTGCGCAGCAGTCTTTCAATCGCAATTTTTTTTGAAAAAAAAAATCACTTTTTTGAGTTAAAAAATAAGACAACAGAAAAGTTAGCCCACCCCTCCGGTACTTAAAAATCTCCATAGGCCACGCTTTAAAAATTTTTAACGGTTACCAGGCTAGAGATGCAGAGGAGGTCTTTTGCTAGAATTATTGCTCACACTCTGGCAATCGCGGTGATACCTCACTTGTGTAGTTTGAACATCATTTTCATATTTAATTTTTCACCACCTGTTTTTTTTTTACTCGTTAAATTTTTATTGGAGTTTAGCATAATGCAAAAAAACAAGCTGGACATTTATGCTGGTATGTATTATACAACAAAGAGAGAAATTTATATTTATATGAAATTCCAAGATACACTTTGCTGACATATGTGTTCTGAGGCAATGCTGTTATAATACATGTTAGGTATCATCAATTAACAAACGGCCCATGGGCCTTGTGATTATATTGGATGATAATCTCATTCTGTCACCCCATAATGGGATCAAACTGTGGCAGGATGAATGGGCTCTGCCCTTTATGTGTCCCATAAGCTGTGAGCGCTGTAGAGTATCGGAAGATAGAGCTGTAACCGTAAATTCGTTCATGGTTCGTCTAATCTAGTAGATTACTTAACTCAGATTAGATGTGTGCATTGCGAGCATGACAAACACTGTACCTTGGTGGTGATCTTGTATTAAGGTAAAGAGATATTAATGTACAGCATATCTGTAACATTTTCACAGTAACTTTTTAACATCTTAATAACATCTTAACTATGGCTCACCCCTTCAGAGCCATCGTCCTACTTGTCTTGGTATCCCCTCCTCGCCACCCCTTATCGGGAGCTTGCTGTGGCAGGAAGGGCACCTTTGAACTGTAGGTTTGAGGATGGGCATGTATTAAAATTAGCAATAGGAGTAAAGTGGATATCAAGGCAAGAGTAGAAAGTTTAATTTTGCTAAAATGATGATACGTCAGTGGTTTTTAACCAAGTGAGCCATGGAGACCATTGATCTAGTATTACTCGGTGTTTCTTTTTATTAACTGCAGAAGCGATTTCATAAGATGAATGTAAGCTTGTTAACTCTATAGTGTCCATAACTCTGGGAATTTTATTTGTTTTCCACAGCTTAGTGATATTTAGCTTCGCTGCAAGAAGGGCATGAGTTACAATTGATTGCTGACTTAGGGGTACATCTCCAATGGTTTACGAGAGCTAGATCTGGTTTTGGATTGATGTGAAGATTTGTTATGTCATTAAGGATGTGGAATATTGTTTTCCAATAGGAGTGTAACAGGGAACACTCCCAAAATATGTGAAATATGTGGCCCTTTGAAGCTTTGCACCTCCAACATCTGTCTGTCCATTGTGGGCCGAAGTTAGCTATTTTGTCTGGTGTCATGTACCATCTCAACGCTACTTTGAGATACAATTCTCGAAGTGCGGAGCATTGTGTGTATTTAGGGATAGAATGAATGCCTTCCTTCCACTGCTCATCCGAGTATTGGCACTGAAGGTCCGCTTCCCATTTGAGGTGTGGATTCAGTTTTTGAAAAAACTGTTTGTTTTGGAATGTATTGTAGAAAAGAGAAATGCCTTTGTGAGCGTGATTGGTGTTGGTGAGAAATTTCCATGCCTGCTCAGGAATTTGGTATGTTAGGTTGGTAATACCTTTAATGCTATGGCGGATTCGAAGGTGAGTGTACATTTCAGTTTGGGGAAGATTGTATTCCTGATGTAGCTGTTGAAAAGTTTTCTATTTGGGCCCCTCTAATAAATCCCGGATATAATGTATGCCACATCTCTTCCACTGTATGGTATTTAGATCAGGAGTCACTAATGTCAGAGCTGTGATGGGGATAGGTGGAGAAATCTTACTTTGTGTAGCTGGTGCCGAATGTATAAGCTTGTGCCATGCTAGTGCTACTGCTCTCATGGTGGGTGGTAGTGAGGGGGAGATCCTGGCTTGATAGGGGCTAGATAATAGCCAAGATTGTAAGTGTAAGTGGGGTATCGATGCTTGTTCTATCGAGCTCCACATAGTATCTTTGCTGTGGTGCATCCACCCTCTCGTCTGTGCCAATATTGAGGCTGTATAGTAATCTTCAAAATCAATGTAGCCTGTGCCCTCTGCTAGACTGTGCTTGTAAGATTCGCTCGGTTGCATCTAGGTTTTTTCCCCTTCCAGATGAATCTGTTAAATTCTGTCTGTAAGAGCCTAAAGAACCGTCTTGGAATAGGTATGGGTATGGTCCGAAAAATATATAGTAGTTGTGGTAAGTGCAACATTTTGAATGCAGCTAGCCTCCCTGACCATGACAATTCATGTTTCGCTAGGGATTTAAGAGCTATTTCTACATTCTTAAGCATGGGATATGGTTTGCTGCATATAGGTTTTTCACTAACGTGGTTAGTTGGATGCCTAAATAGGAGATATTGTCCTTTGCCCATGTGTACGGGAATGAATTTTGCAGTAAAAGTCTAGTGGTTGTATTTAACCCCAGGTTTAAAACGTAAGATTTTGATTCATTCACTTTGTAATATGAAATCTTGCTGAACCTCTGTAATGTCTCTTGAGTTTCTGCCAGGGAAGGAGCCGGGTTGGTTAGAGTCAATATGACGTCGTCTGCGAACAGACTTAGTTTGTGTGTGTCTTGACCAATTGTAAATCCTGAAATTTTTGGGTTGGACCGAATCATAGTTGCTATGGGTTCCATCATTAGATTGAAAATTAACAGCGAGAGTGGGCATCCTTGCCTAGTGCCGTTACTGATCTGAAACGGTTTAGATAATGCGTTGGAGGTGAACACACTCACTGAGGGGTCGGAATAAAGGGCCATGATTGCATTAAATATTCTATCTTGGAAACTGAATTTATGGAGTACTGCGCTTAGGTATTTCCAGTGGACCCTGTCGAACGCCTTCTCTGCATCCAGCGCCAGAAGCAGAGAAGGCATTCCGGTGGATTCCACATGGTGAATGATATCTATGAGGCGTCTTGTGGCATCAGAAGCTTGTCTGCTTTTGGTAAAGCACGTTTGATCTTTATGAATCAGAATTGGGAGAATGTCAATTAGGCGTGATGCTAGGGTTTTTTCATACAATTTGGTGTCTAAGTTTAACAACGAGATTGGTCTGAAATTTTGGGGTAGATTAGGCTCCTTCCCTGGCTTGGGCAAGGTTATTATTGTGGCTTGTAACATCTCAGGTGGGAGGTAGGAAGAGAGTGCGGTGTTATCGAATATCTTAATCATCTGAGGTATTAATATATGGGCAAATTTTTTATAATACTCTCCCGTGAGGCCATCGGGGCCTGGTGCTTTATTAGCTGGCAGTTTAGTGATGGAAGTTTGGATTTCTTGCTGTGTAAAAGGAGCGTTTAATTGGTCTAGTTGTGAGGCTGATAGAGATGGTAAGTTTATGGTTTTCAGGAACTGATCTATGTCTTCGGATGTTGGTTGGTATACCTCTTGGTCTTTGGCTAAATTATATAGATCACTATAGTACGCGCTGAATGCATCAGCTATTTTTTGGGGGTCTAAAAGTTTTTGCTTGGACTGGGGGTGGATTATGTATTCGATTCGCGACTTAATGCGGCACCCTTTGATCCAGCGTGCTAACACTTTGCCAGCTTTGTTAGAAGTGGAGCATAGAAAGGCTTTGAATCTATTTTGCATCTTGTTGTAAGTGTCTAAGAGGAGAGTGCGAAGCTCTAATCTAAGGCTTCGCCTTACATATGAGGTGATTTTGGGTCTACTTTTGCTCGCTTTTCCAAATCTGAAATTTGCGCTAGAAGTGAATCAACACACCGCGCTCTCTCCCTTTTGATTCTGGAACCCATTTGGATTAAATTGCCTCTGATAAAAGGTTTATGGGCATTCCACACCACAGCATGGTCCCCCACAGATCCCTCGTTAATCTGGAAGTACTCCAGTAGCTGCTTTGTGATAGTAGCAGAGTGTTCATCATTCTGGAGAATGAATTTATTAACTCTCCACATTGTGGTTGGGGTGTGCCTATTAGTTTCGTTTACCGTAATGCTGATTGGGGCATGGTCCGACCATGATGTGGTATGGATTTCAGAGGATTGAATCTTCTGCAACAAGCATCTATCGACTAGAAACAAATCAATACATGAAAACATCTTGTGAACTGGGGAGAGGTAAGTGTAGTCTCTCTCTGTGTCATGGTGACATCTCCAAACATCATAGAGTTCTTGATTTCTGAGGAATGGTTGTAGAGTGGGATCCCTTCTTTTTCTTGGGGCGGAGGAGTCAAGTTGGGCATCAGGTACCATGTTGAAGTCTCTGCATACTATAGTATGTCCTTTTTGTAGATTTTTAAGTTTACACATGACTTTATGTAGAAATTTGAGTTGGTGGCGGTTCGGTGCGTATAAATTCATTATAGTATATAAGGAGTTATTCAAGGAGCAGGTGAGGACTATGAACCTGCCATTGGGGTCTATTAGTGAGCTGTGTAACTGAAATTTCAAGGAGTTCCTCACCGCAATCAGAACTCCCTGTTTCTTGGCCGAGGAGGAGGCAAAGAAGGTGTGAGGGAAGTCTTTGTGCGTACACTTAGGTTGGGCATCTTTCTGAAAGTGTGTCTCTTGTGCGCAGATTATATCACAGTGCAAATCGATGGCAGATTTCCACATACTGTGTCTTTTTATGCAATGGTCTCTGTGGTGATTCGTTGGGTTGATCTCGTAGATATCTGTAACTCGCCGGATGCTTTGGTGGGCTTTCACCTAGAGTAACTTTCTGTGCGTAGGACTCTGGAGCGAAGAGCCAAGAGAAACAACAAAAAAAAAAACAGTCAAGAAAAGTGAGAAAGAAAAATAAACTTGTAACCTGTGTAGTGAGTGGCGGAGGAACAACTATAACAACAATCCGCCTTTGGGGGTAAACAGTTTCTGTCAACGGTGCCTAGGCCGGTCAGGGAGACGGTCGCTCAATATATAGCTGAAGCATGAGAACCATTAGCTTTCCTTGTTGTGAAGATTACCAGCAAACATATTACGCTGCGGCAAGGGGCGTTTTGGAATGAAGAAAGGATTAGTGTCTTGGGGGGGGGTCAATCATGATTCCCTACTGGAATAGTAAATTCATGCCCTCTGCAAGAGAGGAGATGTTGTGGTTTGTTCCATTCTTCGAAATTATGAGAGTAGCAGGATATCTCCATTTATATGGAATTTTGTGGTTATTCATAGCCTTTGTCACTGGGCTCAGACGCCTGCAGAGTTGCAGAGTGTACTTAGATAAGTCTGGATAGAGTTGAATGTTATAAAATGACACAGGGGGTCTCGACTTCATCCTGATTTCTCTCAGTAATTTTTCCTTAATGTGGAAAAAGTGCACCCTCATAAGTACGTCTCTAGGGACTGATGCTGCCAGGTGTGGTGGTTAAGCTATCCGGTGAATCCTGTCTATTAATAGTTCAACTGGTTTAGCATCTGGAATGGCGGCCGCCATTAGGTCTTTAGCGTACTGGTGTAGCGCTGTTGGTGGAAAAGATTCTGGGATCCCTCTCAGCTTGATATTGTTCCTGCGGGACAAGTCCTCTAAATCTGAGACTTTGCTTTAATCCACTGATTGTCTTCTAGTATGCTATCGTAAGAATCCACTAGTGCATTTATAGTGTTCGTGCTATCCTCCATCTTGTGCTCTATGTATGTGACTCTGTCATCTAAACTGTGGATATCAGCAGTGAATTTAGAGATCATGGAGTACAGATCCGTCAGTAAGGCGGCCTGCAGGGACAGCAACATGTCCTTTAAGGTCATGTCTATAACTGGCTGACCTGTTGTCGGAAAGGCCACCATTGAGGAGTGCAGCGCCTGATTAGAGTACAGGGGGTGAAATGGCGCCTCTGTGTGAGGAGATGATGGCGGGGAATCAAGCCGCATTCTAGTTTTAACGGGGCTGCCACTCGTTGGACTGTTGCCCGTGAGGTTCTTGAGTGGTGTTGGTGGGGGCGAGTTACCTGGTGTGTTCCGGGTGTCATCTGGGTGATCCGTGTAGGCCTTGGTATTCGCTTTGGGACCCGCTGCTGCGCCATCTTGAGTAGGCCTCAACCGAGGGGATGGCTTTTGAAAGAAGGCCGTCAGCTTCTGGGGCCGGTCTTCTCCCTTCCTCTTGCCTGACATCGCTTCAGGCCGTTCCGCAGTGCTCGTGTGCCTGTCGTTTTCTCTCACACTGGCCGGCGGAGCTACTCAATTAAGCGGCCATACACGAGCGATGTCAAGCCACGCCCCTTCACCACCTGTTTGACTGGGGCATGTCATCACAATTTTTAACCACTTAACGTGAATCTCCATTTGTAAATGGCGGCAGCGTTAAGTGGATGTATCGGGGTAAAGCTTGCAGCTACAGGCTATACCCCGGTATCCAAAATAGACTGGTTTAACTAGATGTTGGCGCTGCTTTAATACATTATTTCTATATGAACGGGTCTCTGTTTATCATAAAACGTGACTTCAAATAATCAAAAAAATGTGCAAAATTGCAGAATGAACATGAATGTGTAAATATGACCGTGAAGTGCAAATATGCTATAATAAATATCCCAGTTGAATATGAGTAATCAATCCTTATTAAATATTAAAGTCGTGATGTGCAAATGTGCTAAAGTGCTAAAATAATAAAAACTTTCTTAATTATGAGATGAAATGCATATTATAAAAAATTATAAAAGATTATAAAAAATGTGCTTCAATAAAGTGACATCTGTGTATATGCTGCACAACTCCAATAATCATCCGTTGGTATTGGTATTAGGTGGATCAAGCCCCTAAACACAGGTGTGTAAAAAATGACAGCCTGTGTGAACACTCTATAAATAAATGAAAACTTCTGATAGTATACACTCCTATGATATCACATTCGTACTTAATAAGGAAAAAAACAAACAAAGCCAGAAATGTCCTCCAAAGTCTCCACACAAAGGTAGTAATGTTATTTTGCCACCCCTAGGTGGTTGTAAGGTTGATGTATAGTTTCTCAACAGGTAATGACTCTTCTTATGATCATTTATCAACAGTTCAAATTCATATCATCAATAAGAATCCCTTCAAACGTGCACTGTGTGAAAAAATGCTCCCTTTCCGATTTTTCTCCAATTATTCAGGTGCAAAACACGCGTGCTCCCCTCTAGGTCCCCTCCTTACCAGAAACGACCTCCCTCGGGAGGAGGGCCAATTACGTAGTGAAGGGTCTTTGATTCTTATTGGCTGGCGTTACGTTATATATGTTTGTAACGAAGGATTATAATTAAGAAGCCCTATAATTTGGAATTAAAAACCTTTAATTAATGTATTAACATAAAATAGGGGGGGAGATGGGGGGAACAGTCCGCGTGCCCGGACTCCTTATATATGACAACGTAATTAGTCCCGTTCCCTTACAATCTGAGTTATTACCTTGTGAAGTTACTTGATTAGTAGAAGGTGCCTATACGTTAAATATGATATGTAGTGGTATGAAACCTGTATCCGGAAGATGATGTATGTTTTATTAAAATATGTAACGTATAAATAAATATTCATACATATATGTAATAATGAAATAAGATAAAAAACTTTTATACCAGGGAGGGGAAATTCTGTATTATACCCTATTAGTAGGCTAAAGGGATGTTCATTCCCCAGACCTACTTCATATATTCAAAAGCTTAAAAATTAGAGATGAAACAATTTAAATCTATATCTATGTTCAGGCCTTCCGGCATTAGGCTGCCCAATTTATAAATCCACATGGTTTCATTTTGTGAAACCAGTTTCTTTTTGTTATTGCCTCTCCAATGAGGGCTAATCTTATCTATACCATAAAATTTCAAGACTGTTGGATCTCTATTGTGAACCTCTTTGAAATGTTTAGAGAGGCTGTGCTTGGGAAAACCTTTTTTAATGTTGTTAATGTGTTCCCCTATTCTTTTATGAAGGGGTCTAGTGGTTCTACCAACATACAATAGATGACATGGACACTCAATTACATAAGTTACATGTGTACTATTACATGTAATGAGTGGTCTAATATTCTACTGTGTGCCATTGTTATAGGATTTAAACCTTTCTATTTCTCTTGGTTGATTTTTTATGGTTCGGCATGGTAAACATCTTTGGCATCTATAAAATCCTCTCATTTCAATGAATATTTTTATTTCTTTGGGAGGGTTTATAACATTATGTACAATATGATTCCCAAGTGTGGGGGCTTTCCTGTAAATGAACTTAGGCTTTTTGGGCAGAATTTTATTCAGGGTTCTGTCTGTAGTCAAAATAGGCCAATATTTCTTTATTATCTTTTCCATTTTATTGTAATCTTTATTAAACCCTGTGATGAAGGCTAAATCATAATCGTTATTTTTCTTTTTCTTTTCTTTGAGATTCAATAATGTTTTTCTATCCATCCTGCTTATTAGTTCTTTTTCCTTTATAAGCGTAGATTTATGGTAGCCTTTCTCCACAAATTTATTAATAACCTGGTCCGCTTGTATGTTAAAGTCTTCTATTAAATCACAGTTTCTCCTCAGTCTCATAAGTTGTCCTTTTGGGATATTGTTTTTCCATTTCGGATGGTGGCAACTTGTAATCGGAATATATCCATTCTTGTCTGTTGGCTTGAAGTAGGTCTTTGTGTGTATTGCTTCTGGTGTACTCTCAATTATTAAATCCAGATAGTATATTTGTTGTTTGTCATACTTGCCTGTAAATTTAAGGCCAAACTCATTGTGATTAATATCCTCCATAAATTTCTTTAAAGTGTCCTCATTGCCTTCCCATATTATAAACACGTCATCTATATATCTTCTATAAAATTGTAGTTGTGGGTATTTCTTATTATATATATATATTTTTCTTCCCAGAAGTCCATAAAAAGGTTGGCTACGCTTGGTGCATACCGGGCGCCCATCGCGACTCCCTTTGTCTGTATATAGTATTCCTTTTCGTACAAAAAATAATTTGATTCCATGCACATTCTTAGTCCTTCCAAAATAAAGTTGATCTGTGCTTGTTTCATGTTGGTTCGTTTGCGTAGGGCCTTGTCTACTCCCTTCAATCCATCTCTTTGGTCAGTGCTGGTGTATAGTGCATTAACATCTATTGTTACCAATAGTCCATTTTCTTTTGTTTTCAAGGCTTGTAATTCATTTATTAGTTGAAGGCTGTCTCTTATGTATGATGGTCCTTTTTTCACTAGGGGTTTGAGGTACCGGTGCAGATATTCACCCAACCTGGCAAATATAGAGTCAATACCGTTTACGATTGGGCGTCCTGGAGGTTCATCCAAGTGTTTGTGTATTTTTGGGACATAGTATATGATAGGTGTTTTACTTGACTCAGGAATTAGGTATTTAGCTTCTTTCTTACTTAGAATACCTTTTTCCCTCCCCCTCTTTACGAATTCTTTAAATTTTTTCAGAAATTTGTTTTTTGGATTATTTTGAACGTTCTTGTATGTATTCAATACTTTAAGGAGGTTCTCCATTTCCTCCCCGGTATCGTTTTATAGAGCAGGCGGGCGGCTATCTGGTGATAATGGCCGATCCGGCTCAGAAGCCGCTCAGTCATTACCCCCCATCCCTCCATAAAGAGTACCTATCACCATATATTACTATCACAAGGGATGTTTACATTCCTTGTGATAGTGTTAAAAAAAAAATTAATAAAAAAAGTAAAAAAAAATGAAAGCGTCATCGTCCCCGCAAGCTTGCGCAGCAAAGAAAACGCTTACGGAAATCACTCCAGCATACATATGAAAACGGTGCTCAAACCACACATGTGAGGTATCGCCGCGATCGCCAGAGTGTGAGCAATAATTCTAGCAGAAGACCTCCTCTGCACCTCTAACCTGATAACCGTTAAACATTTTTAAATCATCGCCTATAGAGATTTTTAAGTACCGGAGTTTGTTGCCATTCCGCAAGTGTGCGCAATTTTCAACCATAACATGTATGGTATCTATTTACTCGGCATAACATCCTCTTTCACAATATACAAAAAAATTTGGCTAACTTTACTGTTGTCTTATTTTTTAACTTAAAAATTCTATTTTTATCCCAAAAAATTGAGCTTGAAAGGCCGCTGCGCAAATAACATGTGACAAAAAGTATTGCATCAATCGAAATTTTATTCTCTAGGGTGTTTGAAAAAATATATATATAATGTTTGGGGGTTCTAAGTAATTTTCTAGCAAAAAAATTATTTTAACTTTGATTTTAACAAGTGTAAAGAAGGGCTCCGGGCCTTAAGTGGTTAAACGAATTTACAACAGCAGGGCCCGTTCCTGCACCCAACAAGAGTAACTGCAATGGGTTACAGTGTTCTGGCACCGCCAACACTCAAGGCCCAATTTTTCAGCACCTGTTTGACTGGGGCATGTCATCACAATTTTAAAACTAATTTACAACAGCAGGGCCCATTCCTGCACCCAACAAGAGTAACTGCAAGGGGTTACAGTGTTCTGGCACCGCCAACACCCAAGGACCAATTTTTCGGCACCTTTTTGACTGGGGCATGACATCAAAATTTTTTAAATAATTTAGAACACCAGGGCCCGCACCAAAATTAGAAAAAAAAATTGCGTAGGGGTCCCCCCAAAGTCCATACCAGGCCCTTCAGGTCTGGTATGGATTTTAAGGGGAACCCAACACCAAAGTTCTAAAAAATGACGTGGGGGTCCCCCCAAAGTCTGTACTAGGCCCTTCAGGTCTGCTATGGATTTTAAGGGGAACCCCGTGCCAATTTTTTTTTAAAAAATGGTGTGGGGTGCCCCCCAAAATCCAAATCAGACCCTTATCTAAGCATGCAGCCCTGGCATGGCAGGAGGTGGTGGGGATGAACGAGCACCCCCCCTCTGAACCATACCAGGCCTCATGCCCTCAACATGGGGAGTATGCTTTGAGGTCCCCCCCAAAGCACCTTGTCGTCATGTTGATGGACCTCTTCCCCACAACCCTTGCTGGTGGTTGTGGTGGTCTGCGGGCGGGGGGCTTATCGGAATCTGGAAGCCCCCTTTAATAAAAGGGCCCCCATATCCCAACCCCTCCCATGTCAGTAGGTATGGGGTACATTGTATAAAATAAGAAACAGTTGCGCTCATATGCAATGAAATAAAAACATATGTAAATAAACAAGCATCAATATCAATAGAAATCCCAGTGGATAATCAGCTCAAGATGATAAAATCATAGTTCAATAAATTAAGTGTTCAACCAAAAAGTCCTTATTAATTCCGTGATTCCAATGAGTGAAAAGGTGGGATGGATAAAGCAGGAAGCGAATCCCTCTTAACCAAAGTGAAATAAATCCAAGAAAAAATATTCATCAATTAGATTTCACCCAGAGAAGTGTGTAGTCCCAGCACCGATGATAGGCACACTAGTATTATCACACAGAGGTACCCTTACCGGAACAAGGGGATCCGTTATCGCTAACAGATCAATCGCGTTAGCAGAAATAACCCTCTGCAGGGTATAAATCTGGTGGTGTCCCACTCCTTCCTGCAATTAGTACTCCTCCGTGGTATCAGATGTTAAGCATGGTCCCAGCGTCATAGAAAGGAAGAGACCTCATAGCGTAACTCCATTAATTACATTTATTATAAAATCAAAAAATGGGTACTCACATTAGCAGTAAAAACAATCTCATTGGTATTTAAAATTGCCGGCAAATGTCTCTAAACAACAGCGTCCCCGTCCTGGGTACGTAGTAGGCGTGGTGACGTCAGACGTGGCTCCGCCCTACATGTTTCATCAAATATGACGTCGTCCAGGGGCTCGGGGCAACGCTCTGACGCACCACCTTATATCTGCAATGTTTGCGTACCAAGCCTCGATTTAGGGGCCGGCTGCCATTAAGACGAAGACCAAATATCGCAACCGTAGCATGAGATGCATCTGCTGCGAGCTCAGGCCATCAAGAAAAGTTATATTCATTAAACAGATCAATGATCTTAAAACAAACGAACTGGTAAATCAATATATATATAATTATAATAAAAACAACAAAAAAAGAGACAAATCGGTATAATGTACAACAATCAAATGTACAATATAAAACATATGATTCGGTAAAAATTCTTGAATATAAAAAAAAAACAAAAAAAAAACTATAAAATGAGCCGCAACAGCCCTTCACCGATTAGATCTGTAATCCTTATAGGGGATGTTAAATCATATTAAGGTTAACCATATGCACTTAAGGTGTGCATATATTCGGGATAAGATCACCTCCCTCCCACTCCCCATTGGGAGTATACATTAGGTACCTAAGAAGGTGGTCAACCAATAGGTATCACTACTGGTGTCCTTCCCTCACCTACTTACGGTGTGGACTACTCAAGAAAGTAATTATAACGTTAAAATAAAATAACTGCCAAAGAAGATGACCTAATCATGATAATAGGTAATACCCCAAGCCAATCATTAGGAATTATCAATAAAGGCATTAATTTCAACATCTGTATTTAACCCTTTCGGTTTAAGAGTCTGAGCCTAAAAGATCCAACTCATTTCTTATTTAGAGATCTCTCTTCTTTTGTAACAACCTCTCCATTTAGTTTTTAAGGTGTCAATCCCCATAAATGAAGTGCCCTTAATATTCCTATTATGCACTTCTAGATAATGCCTTGATAAGGGGTGCTTAGTAAATCCTTTTCTTATTTTGCCTGTGTTCTTTAAGGCGAACCTGCAATGGCCTAATGGTTCTACCTATATAATGTAAACCACAGGGGCAAGTAATAGCATAAACCACATGTGTGGTATTACATGAAATAAAGGATTTTAAAGGAAAAGAATGTCCTGTACTATTGGAATGAAAAATAGTGGTTTTCTTATCCTTAATGTGGTTCACTTTACAAACTGCGCACCTCCCACATTTGTAATAACCTTTCAAATTCTGAAAGAACACCAAATTTTCTCGTGGAGGGTTACACACATTAGGTGCAATTAGATCCCTTAATGTGGGGGCCCGTTTGAAAACTACTTTTGCTTTATCGGGTATGGCAGGGCCTAAGATCGGATCATTCTTCAGGATGTGCCAATGTTTGTGTACCAATCTCCTGATAGACCAGTGTTGGGTGGAGAATCTGGTCACAAACGGTATTGAATAGTTTTGGCCATCCCTCTCAACTGGGGTCTTAGTCTTAAGCAGCGTATCACGTTCACAGCTCTCTACTTCCTCCAGGGTCTTAGCTATAAACTCTGTTTCGTACCCTTTAGTCCTAAACCTAGACACCAGATTAGTGGATTGATCTTGAAAATCCTGTAATCTAGTACAATTACGTCTTAAACGCAAAAATTGACTTTTTGGAATTGATCGCAGCCAGGCCGGATGATGGCAACTGTCTTTAGGGATATAGGAATTTCTATCCGTGCTTTTAAAGAAAGTGGATGTAAATAGACGGCCATTTTCACCCCAAATTCTTAAATCCAAAAAGTTCACAGATTGTTGACTAGCCTCATACTTCAACTCAATCCCTCTATCAATAGTGTTAAGTTGTATCATAAATTCAGAAAGGGATTCCAGTGAGCCTTCCCATAGGAGGAGGACGTCATCAATAAATCTAGTCCATAAGATCAATTGAGGATGATCAAGGGTATAGATGACGTCCTCCTCCCATTTCCCCATAAAGAGGTTGGCCAAACTAGGGGCAAATTTAGCCCCCATGGCCACACCTCTATGTTGGAGGAAGAAATTACCTTCATGCCAAAAAAAATTATGAGTAGTGGCATATCTTAGAAGGTCCATAATAAATTCCCGTTGTATGTTGGGCAAAGAGGACCCTTTATTTAAAAAATACTCTACTGATGATAACCCCCAGCTATGGGGAATGTTAGTATATAATGAAGTGACATCAGCCATCACCAGCCAATGTCCATCCCTATATCCACATTCCTTAAGGATATTGATAACATGTCCCGTGTCTTTAATATAAGCCGGGAGAGATTTCGCTAGTGGTTGTAAAAAACCATCTATATACTTACCCACCCTTGATGTTAGTGAGTCTATCCCACTGATAATGGGACGACCTGGAGGGTGGGTAGGGTTTTTGTGAATTTTGGGGAGGTAATACATTATAGGGATCCTTGATGTTTTAGGGATCAATTTTTTTAAAATGTTTGAATCTGATCCCCTTTTAACTATCACCTCTAGTTCTTTTCGATAGTTGGAACGTGGGTCTGAAAATAGTGGGGTATAGGTTTCCCTATCTCCCACAATTTTATTAAGTTCATGCACATAGTCATCTTTGTTAAGGATTACTATCCCACCCCCTTTGTTGGCTGGGCGTATCACTAATTGTTTTTCATGACATAGCTGATCAAACCCAGTTTGTAATTCTTTACTCATTCTATCTTTTTTTCTCTTAATACCCTCGAGATCTCTCAACATCAAGTCCCTGAAGACTTTGATGTTCGAGGACAAACCCCCCAGAGGGTTAAAGAGAGAGGAATTGGCTAGTTGTGAATGTTGACTCTCACTAGTGTATTGCCTAGTATTTTTAATGGGATTGGATAACATGTAGCGTTTAACACTTAATTTCCTTGTGAATTTTTGAATGTCCATATAGGTGTTAAATTTATTCAATGAACAAGGGGGAGCAAATTTTAACCCCTTGTCGAGAATACAAGTTTCCTCCCTAGTTAGTACATGACTACTCAAATTATAAATTCCTTCCCCAATTATTCCCTCTTTCTTTTGTTTCTTGGTTGCCCTCCCCCCTCTAGTTCCTCTTTTCTTCCTATAGGCCTTTGTGTTTCTCCTTGTAGCCTGTGAAAATCCCGATACTGGGATGTTTCATGGCTATCACGCCACCTATAAGTTGAATGGGGATATTCATAGTGACTATGATTTGAGTAGCCTGGAGACCCCCTAATAGGTGACTCTCTCCTTTCATATTCATAAGGGGTATAATTCCCTCTATATTGTCTTTCGTGATGGTAATAATGATTGTCCCTATATTCATCTCTTAAGGGCTGATATCTATTCTATACATGTCCACCTCATCCCTGTTTTCAACCCTTCTAGGGGGGTAATTTTGATGGTAACCCCTCTCCTGGGTATTTTGCCCACCTTGTGGTCTATAGATCTCTCTCTGAGGTGCTTTAGCTTGGTGTCTAATTTGTTGGGGATGTTGTGGGGTTCTCATTGTACCCCTACCCATTCACCAAAAAAGGAGTAAAGTGTTAAAAATCAAGAGGCAGTTTTTGATAAGTCCTTTATTGTGTAAAATAGCTCTTCTTCTTTCTTCCTCCATCTTCTCCAGCGCCGATCCTTCTTCTGGCCTTTTGCTTCTTCTTTCGGTCTTCTTGCTTCCTCTCTTTGCATTCAGTCTTCATCTTTTTCCTTCTTGCCCCCCACTGCTGCAGCTGTGCCGTCCGGAGGCGTCTCCCAGAATGGGCGGTCTGCAGTCTGACACTTATTTTATAGGTAAGGGCGGGGCCACCTAGTGACATAAACGAGTGACCTGCCCCTTCTGACGTCATTCGCCATCAGAAGGGGCGGGTCACCCATTTACATCACCGGATGGCCCGCCCCTCCTTATAAAAGAAATGTCAAACTGAAAACCGCCCATTCTGGGAGACGCCTCTGGAGTGGACGGCACAGCTGTGGCAGCGGGAGAGCGGTGGCAGTGAAAGAAGAAGGAAGAAGATGAAGATTGAAGACGAAGAGAGGAAGCAAGAAGACCGAAAGAAGAAGCAGAACCAGAAGAAGGCCCGGGCAGAAGAAGTTGGAGGAAGTAAGAAGAAAGGAGAAGAGCTATTTTACACAATAAAGGGCTTGTCACTTGTTTTTTTTAACACTTTACTCCTTTTCTGGTGAATGGTGAATAAGCCCCCCGCCCGCAGACCCCCACAACCACTGGCAAGGGTTGTGGGGATGAGACCCTTCTCCCCATCAACATGGGGACAAGGTGCTTTGGGGGTGAACTCAAAGCATGCTCCCCATGGCGCTCGCTTGTCTCCACCCCCTCCTGCCATGCCAGGTCTGCGTGCTTGGATAAGGGTCTGGTTTGGATTTTGGGGGGATCCCGTGTCATTTTTTTTTAAATTTGGCGCAGGGTTCCCCTTAAAATCTTTACCACACCTGAAGGGCCTGGTATGGACTTTGGGGGGGCCCCCCACGTCAATTTTTTTCTACATTTTGGCACGGGGTTCCCCTTAAAATCCATAGGTCTTAGTACGGACTTTGGGGGGGACCACTACGAAATTTTTTTTATTTTGGGCGGGCTTCGCCCAATACATACCAGACCTGAAGGGTCTATTACGGACTTTGTGGGGAAACCCTACGCAATTTTTTTTAAATTTCAGAGCGGGGTCCCCTTAAAATCCATACCAGACCTGAGGTGCCTGGTATGGACTGGGGGGGTGGTCAACGCAATGCTTTTTCAGTGATTTGATCTACATTGCCAGGAACCAGCAATACATTACAGGCGTAATAATAAATTAAATTTTTTCCTTTGGAAATGTCATTTTGCTCTGGCTATGTTCTAAACATCACAGAGGCGCCCTTTTACAGGCAGACTGAGGGGGCTCACCAGGCACGATATTTAAAGGATTTTTTTTCTTTTTTTTCACTTTAAGCATTATTAAAATCACTGCTCCTGAAAAAACAATTGATTTAAAAACTTTTTTTTTCATTGATACATGTCCCCTAGGGCAGGACCTGGGTCCCATACACTTTTTAGGGCAAAACCATTGCATATAAGCCTTTAAAATGAGCACTTTTGATTTTTCATGTTCGGGTCCCACAGACTTTAATGGTGTTCGAATGTTTGCGCAAACTTTCTGCCTGTTCGCATGTTCTGGGGCGAACCGAAACGGGGGGTGCTCGGCTCATACCTACAAAGGAATATATAATACAATATTTATGTTGCACAGGTAATATCGCAAGTTCTGCTGAAAATCTTCATCCCTTAAAGTGACTCTGTCACTGATGTACCATACCTAATTAAGCTGTAGCCTGTAATGAAAACATGTAATGCTGTTCAATACTTCTCCAGCTGTCCACACAAATGATCCCTTAAGATTGCACTGGGAAACCAATGCTTCTAGGAATGTTGATACCCCGGTCCCCCAAAACTCTTACTGGTTCTTACTGATGACATTACTACTGTCTTCTTTAGAGATTGGCTGAACACCCCCTTCTTCAGTTCATGCCAGAACTCTTGAACATCGCAAAAGACCCGAGCCGTGAACCATATTAAAGTCTATGTGACCCAAACTTGAAAAATAAAAAGTCCCCATTTTGAAGGCTTATATGCAAGTTATTGGCCATAAAAAAGGGTATGGGGGCCCGTATACTGCCCTGGTGGTCATGTACCAATGTAAAAAAAAACTTTTAAAAAAGATTGTTTTTAAAGGAGCAGTGATTTAAATGATGCTTAAAGTGAAACAATAAAAACAAAAAATTCCTTTTAATATATCGCCTGGGGGGTCCCCTTAGCCTGCCTGTAAAGTGGCGCATCTGTACCATGTATAGAACCTGCTGCACAAAACTGACATTTATAAAGAAAAAAAATGACATTTAAATTGATTTTCCCTGCAAGCTTTCTTTATTCGGACAAGCTGGAATTTGGACGCTGGGCATGTGGGTGGCAGCAGCAGCAGCTGGGGCAGAGAAATTTGCGTGCTATACTCTACAGTCGGTAGTGTGCTGTTGGCAGACGTGTTGAAAGGACCTGTGACACCCTTTGCTATACCATCATTCATGTCAGTGGAGGCTGCTGAGAGGTCATGAGATATAGCAGGGGTAGACCTGAAAGGTGAGAAGTGAGGAGGAGAAGAACTGGGTCCCTTTTCTATGGCATTCAGGTGCTCTTGCCAATGGGCTGAGTGGGGGAAGGGTTAAATGCTTTGTCAAGCATGTGGTACCCAAATGGCTGGTGTTTTTGCCATGCTTGATCTGCTTGCGGCAGAGATTGCAAATCGCAACAGTACGATCAGCTGCATATGTGCTAAAAAAGACCCACACAGTTGAGCTGTGGGAAGTGGGCTGGGAGATAATGGCTCCACAATCTGATGGAATAGGGTGGCTGCTCTCTACTCTTGCATGATGGCTGCCTCTGGAGAACATCCTGCCTTCTTGGGTTGTGCCTCCCCCTCACTTTCCTCCTCTGTTCTATCGGACACCCAAGTCGCGTCAGTGACCTCATCATTATCATCCCCTCCATCCTCATCATCACTGGAGACAACTTGGCAATACACTGTGGCTGGAGGAACATGAGTGTCAATTTGTTCTTTATTGGTTTTCTCCCCTCTCTGTAGGCTCATGTTACTCCCTTCCTCTACCCTCAGAACCAACATCAGAATCAAATTATGTCTTTGCATCCTCAAGGGGCAAGTGGCTGAAGATGTGTTCAAATAATTCAGCTGACTCCTCCATGCATGATGCTGGAGCTATGGCAGAAGTAGCTGTAGACCAGGAGGCAGCTGCAGTGGACTGTACACTAGTGTCAGCTTAGATCATAGAGGATGAGGATGGCTTAGTAAGCCAGTCTACCACCTCCTCTGCATGCTGTGGCTGGATAGCATGGGCAACATCACTAAACAGAAGCAAATGTGGCCTGCCTGAGGACGAATCAGGCCCCTCATAGCAACCAAGACTCCCATCTCCTTCCC
>BLSH010481413.1:1593015-1608991 GCA_018402905.1 Glandirana rugosa
GTTTAAAAATATTGTGCTCCAAAAATGTCTATAGTTCACCAATAAATAAAAATGAAAAAAGGTAAGAAAAAAATCCCCTGGTGGAGGATATACACTGATGCATGAAGAGTGAAGACACTGGGTGTTTTTCTTCCCTTTTTAAATGTTTTATTTATTGGTGGACTATAGACCTTTGTGGAACACAATATTTTTAAACAACAGACTTTATGTACACAAAAAAATGATATCGATATTCCTTGTTTTTTCATTTTTCCATCTGGTGAGGTGTTGCTACACTGTTTTTTTGGTACATTTTAATTTGTAAGTGTTGTGAAATCACTATACAGTGTTTGGCCAGGCAACAATTTTAAGTTTTGGTAATTTTGTTTATACACATATTAATTACACTGATTGTGATTCTCACTGTATATGGACAGACATAGCCCCCTTTTGTGTACTGTGCACGCATAGTTCTTATGCCAAATTGAAAGCGTATCTAGTTTTCTTTTTAGCTTTAGATGGACTGATGAGAATGAATTGACTAGAAGTCCTGTTAGGTTTTAATTTGCTATCATTGAGGAGATTTTATTATAATGTTCTATCCCTGAGACAGAACAGGAAGTGGGAGGAAATATTTTCGAAAGAAAGGTAAATCCCCTCTTAAGTAGTTGTCACTCGAACAAATGTTTCCATTGGAAGAGTTCACCTCATCTCCCGTGCTGGTAACAAATGTAACATTTTTGATTTTCCATAATTTTCTGCTACAATGACCAGTGAACATTCACCAGGACAAATGGATAGGGGTTCTAAACCTTCCCTATATTATTTAGAATAAAAAAAATAGTATAAGCTAAAGGTGCTCTTTAAAATGCAATGCAAAAGCCGTGTTGGCATTGGTAGGTCTGCTAGTCTGTATTAATAATTTCTATGATTATCTTCAGCAGCAGTGTTCATTGTGAATTAGATTTTTTTTTATTTTTATGGAAACATGTCAAAGCAAAGCTACTAAAGTCACTTCCTCTGTAGCTGTACCTACACACAGGTGTTTTACGTTTCCAAATGGTATAATTCTTTCTTATGAGTAAAATGTCACACTGAAACAGTTGAGTCCCAGGGAGCTAGTAGGTTATAATCATTTGACAAATAATTAGTGTTGAAGTAACATATTACAAAGCACAGGTCACAATATATTATAACTTTTTTTTTCAACAGATCATATTTTATGAGGACAAGAATTTCCAGGGCCGCTCCTATGAGTGCAGCTCTGACTGTCCCGATATGACCTCCTTTTTCAACCGCTGTAACTCCATTAGAGTCGATAGTGGAAACTGGATCCTCTATGAGAATCCCAACTACAGGGGAAACCAATATTATCTGAGGCGAGGAGAGTACCCAGACTTCCAGCAATGGATGGGGTTCAATGATTCTATCAGGTCATGTCACCTGACCCCTCAAGTGAGTATTTGTAAAAGTTCCTGAAGAATTGCATACTATTTGTCACAATGGGTCAATAGGGACATTTAAATAAAACATATATATAGATAATCTCAGCAAGGGAACATTTTTCTGCAGGTACTTCAATGTGGTGTATCTGATAATGTGTATGTGATACCCCAGCACAGATCTTTATGTGGGTAAAATAAAGATCAGATAAACTCCCATCAATTTACTATTAACAACAGCAGGATCAGTTATTGCAGAACACAATTGAAGACCTGACTATAAATTTTAGGATCTAAACCCGAGTATACACGATCTGAATTTTGGCCCGCTCAGCAGGAACTGGATGACATTCAGACAGTGTGTACAGCTGCCTGTCTGACAGAAGCCTAACTCACCAGCATCCGATCAGCAGCCAATCAGCACTGGCAGCCAATGGCTGCCAGCACTGATCAGTGGGTTCTGTTGGGGAGGGCAGTGCCCTCGTCAGAGAACAATAGCACAGCGGGGGTTATTGCCACACTATCATCGCTTAGCTAGTATATCAACCTTTTAGTCCACTGGGTTGAACAAAAAAAGCTTGTGTGTACCTGTTATGAGGGTCGCTGTTCGGATGAGGAACTTTAGGCTGCAGAGGGAGAAGAAAAATTGGGAATAGAAAATGTAGCAGTAAAATAGCACACTAAATTTTGGCCTTACTAAAGATAATGTGCCACTATGAAGCCAATTTAGATGTCATCTTTCAACTTCTAAGCAAATAACATGTACAAGGACAAAATGCAATCACCAAATGTGATATTGCCTGGGTTCATTTGTAAATAACTTGCATGCCCTACTGATCTGTGTCTTTGCCTCATTGTTCGTTTAATTGGTTTAATTGAAGTGTTACTAAACCCAGGATCCTGCATTCACTCTACAGTATCTGGCCTCACACAGTACACAGAACATGGAAATGTAATTATTTTAATAAATATTAACTGCTAAATACCTTTTCTCATCAGCAGTATAAGCATCAGAGTTTTCATTCTACTCTGACTGTCCTATGAGGCTGCAGGTCCCCTGACCCTCTGTCTGGACAGTGCTCATTGGCCATGTGCCGATCACATGCACCCCCCAAGAATAGTAATACATACCAAACTGAACAAGCGCAGAGTGCCCCAAGGCTTTCTTCTATCAGGAGATAGACAGGGGACTGTGGAAGAAGGGGAGGATCAGAGAAGACAGGATCAAACAGTCTTTTTATGCAATAGTTAACCCCTTAGGTTCCACAGTGAGTATAACAAGCATGTTTTACTGCATATACAGACTGATTTTACTACTGTGGGTTTGGTAACATTTTAAGTTCTGTTCTTTGATGCCCACTATACTTGTGTGTAATTAAGTATGATTTTTCAATTATTTATATGAAAAACTGAAGAAAAAATTGAATTGTTTTCAAAAGCTTGCACCTAAAAATATATTCAGTTGGCCAATACAAGGTATTGCCTACTTTCCTATTTTGCCAGTGTGAGTATCTAGAGGACTCTCTGAGGTGCCATATTTTGGAAGTATGGATGAATAAGTGTCCAAATATAATCCTTGCTGTAATGTCCTGCATTTCCATTGATGCTAATTGGGAAGTATGTAAGCTGTTGTAGCATAATAACGAATGCAGTGATCAGTATAATTAACTATAATATATAATTGTCCTTGGGAAGGTTTTCCCCCCTTCATGACCAGGGAATTTTTTGCTGTTCAGCACTGTGCAACTAACTGGCAAGTGCTATGGCTTGCAACATTGTATGCAAATAGAATTTATATCATTACTTTCACACAAGTAGAACTTTCTTTTGATGGTATTTGATCACCACTGGATTTTTTTCTACTTTCTGTTATATACTTTCTATTTTCTGTTATAAAAACATATCCAATAAAATATAAAACAATCACATTTCTTTATAAATTTAGGCTACATGTCAAAAAAATCCCAATGAGTGTATATTAATTGGTTTGCATGAAAGTTATAGCATCTACAAATGATGGCATTAATACTGGAATTTACACAGCTATAGATGCTATATTACACTACACAATGCTATAATGACAGTGATCTGCAACTTCTAATGAGACTGTGATAGTGTGGCGGCCAATCTGGTGGTAACAGACCATCGCTGGGAGGTACACTAACTGATTAACTGACACTGATATTGCTAGTAACACTAATACAGTGATCAGATATAATACTGTTCACTGATACTGTACTAATGACACTGGCTGGGAAGGGGTTAACATCTAGGGGCAATCAAAGGAATTAACGGTGTGCCTAACAAGTGTAATATGTGCTGCATTTACTTATAGATCTGGCTGTTTTTCTCCCTGCTTCGCACGGAGAAGAAACAGCTGGATCGCTGCTTTGTGTACAGAGTCCTGTGTGTTTGTAAACACAGGCCTCTGTTCTGTGATTGGCTACAGCCAATCAGCAAGTCCATGGCCAAAATCATTGGCCGGGACATGCTGACAAAATCGCGCTCTAGCCAGTTATAGACTGGGTGAGCACATGTGCTCCCCGGACTCATAAGAAGATGGAAGACGCACGTGTACGTGACCCCAGCCTGGCTGTGCCAAACGCCCACAGTTAATGTGTGTAATTAGTGTTCTGATATGTACTTTGCAATCTTGAAACAATGATTTAGTTCTGCTAACTTGGGTTGGAAGACAATGGCTTGTGAGTAGTAGCATTCAGCTATGACGAGATAAGTACTTCCAGTATCTTTGCTGTATTTTAAGAACATGCTTTCTAACATCTTTTTTTCCTTAAAGCACCGTGGTCCATTCAGAATGAAGATCTATGAGAAAGAAGATTTCAGAGGTCAGATGATGGAGTTCACTGAAGACTGTCCCCATGTCTTTGAGCAGTTCCGATACAATGATATCCACTCCAGCCATGTATTTGATGGTCACTGGGTTTTCTATGAAGAACCAAACTACAGAGGACGTCAGTATTACCTGAGACCTGGAGAATACAGGAGACATACTGAATGGGGTGCCTCAAATTCCAAAGTTGGCTCCTTCAGAAGAGTTCAATTCATTCAGTAAACAACATTACATTTGATTTTCAAAAATAAAACCTGATCTTTAATGCTTGGTTTATGTTTTTTTTTACCATCTGAATTGCATTGGTCGAAATTAGTGATGGGTGAATCTGCCCAGGTTTGATTCACTAAGGGTTGGGTGAATTCTGCTGCTAAATTCTGGTAATTTTTTTGGCTAATAGGCAAATTATTGTCAAACAAGGTATGGGGGGGGGGGGGGGCAGGTCACTGTGATGTAGGACATTTAACAATGCAAAAAAAGTTTAAAAAAATATTGTACTGGGGAAAAGAGTCCTTTTAATCCAAATCTGAAGGAAACAGGAACAAATCACCAATACTTTAAATTACATACTTGAGAGATACTTTTACAGCTGAACTCCAGGTAAAATTCAAAATCAATCTGCCTATAGGCAGTAATATATTTCTTACCATCAAGAAATATATTTGTGAGACATACAGCATTACCCCTATTGAAAGTCACTATTTCCTTGCATTGTCATGCTTATTTCCTGTTCTGGGGACCATTTGCATTTGCCTGCTCCTTATCTGCATAACGACTAGTCCCCTCACTGCCGCCCTTTTGTTCTCAACGCTGCTATGTTTACTATAAACACGTTAGTGTGAAGTGTATTGTGGGTGGAATTATTACAGTACTGATGTGTACAGCCTGCCTGTGCTGTTTCCACTCCACTTCCCTTTTGGTGCCAATGATGAATTCCTCCTCTTGTCTGTAGTTACTGTACGTATAAGAAATATTGAATATTATAGCACATAAAATACTTCTCTGCTTACTAGTGAATAGAGAGTGATGTGACTAAAAGATAAAAGTTGTAAAAACAATTAATTTACATGGACACATGTATCTTGTCAGTCCCTGGAACTCCCACTAGCTGTCTAAGACAGAAAAGGAACACTCAGTTAAAGTGAAACTAAACCCATCAATTTAGCTGTTTTCACATAAACTCTGAGGTGAAATATGTGATTTGTGAAGGTGATAAAAACACACTGGGCACGGGGGTGATTTAAGGACATTTTTTCATCCACTTCAACAGCTGAGGAAGAATTCCTGCCTTAGGAGGGATGCTGAAAAGGTAGGTGAATGTAGGAGAAGTCAGCAGAGGTTCTAGTCTTCACTTGACCCAGTGAGCCTCTTCCCTGCTTAAGGTGGTGCATGCAAAGTCTATGAAGCCTCTTGAGAGGCTTCCCTCTCTGTCATTTAAGGCAAAAAATGTTTCAGGAGAAGTGGGGGGTGAAATTGTGGAATAAAAAGTGAGGACCCTCTGCTGCTGCCTTCTCTCCTTAAGGTGGTGCTGCTAAACTCAACTGGGGCTAATTGTCACTTTTTAAAAATAAGCATCTTCATCCCGCTATGTTAGCTTTGTGAAATAATCTGAGGCGAGGAAAGTACCCAGACTTCCAGCAATGGATGGGGTTCAATGATTCTATCAGGTCATGTCACCTGACCCCTCAAGTGAGTATTTGTACAAGTTCCTGAAGAATTGCATACTATTTGTCACAATGGGTCAATAGGGACATTTAAATAAAACATATATATAGATAATCTCAGCAAGGGAACATTTTTCTGCAGGTACTTCAATGTGGTGTATCTGATAATGTGTATGTGATACCCCAGCACAGATCTTTATGTGGGTAAACTAAAGATCAGATAAACTCCCATCAATTTACTATTAACAACAGCAGGATCAGTTATTGCAGAACACAACTGAAGACCTGACTGTAAATTTTAGGATCTAAACCTGGGTATACACGATCTGAATTTTGGCATCAGCAGGAACTGGATGACATTCAGACAGTGTGTACAGCTGCCTGTCCGACAATAGCCTAACTCACCAGCATTCAATCAGTAGCCGATTAGCACTGGCAGCCAATGGCTACCAGCACTGATCAGTGGGTTCTGATGGGGAGGGCAGTCCCCTCGTCAGAGAACAATAGCACAGCGGGGGTTATTTCCACATCAATTTAGCTGTTTTCACATAAACTCTGAGGTGAAATATGTGATTTGTGAAGGTGATAAAAACACACTGGGCACAGGGGTGATTTAAGGACATTTTTTCATCCACTTCAGCAGCTGAGGAAGAATTCCTGCCTTAGGAGGGATGCTGCAAAGGCAGGTGAATGTGGGAGAAGTCAGCAGAGGTTCTAGTCTTCGCTTGACCCAGTGAGCCTCTTCCCTGCTTGAGGTGGTGCATGCAAAGTCTATGAAGCCTCTTGTGAGGCTTCCCTCCCTCTCACTAAAGGCCAAAAATGTTTCGGGAGAAGCGGGGGGTGAAATTGTGGCACAAAAAGTGAGGACCCTCTGCTGCTGATTTCTCTCCTTAACGTGCTGCTAAACTCAACTGGCGATTAATTGTCACTTTTTAAAAATAAGCATCTTCATCCTGCTATGTTAGCTTTGTGAAATAAGCCTGTAGTTAGAATTCTAAAAACACTAATTTCTAGGTAAAAATATTTGAAATGGGGAAGGAATGAAACTTTGCAACTCAAATGAAGTAATGCCCAGCACCCAACCACTCAATTATCGGGTAGGGGGCACGCACATGCTCCATCACCGATCCGTCTACAGGTCCAGGCCAATGATTTTTAATGTTTAGTGTCAGGGTCCCGCCACATATTCCCTAATAAAGTTTTAACCCCCTGATCGCCCCCCCAGTTAACCCTTGCACTGCCCTGTCACAGTTTCATTAGTACAGTGTACAGATCTTTTTTCTGATCACTGTTTTAGCGGCATGGGTGCCGCCTGATAGCATTAGCATCACTTAGCGTCAATCCCAGATTGAGCGCCAAATATTCACTAATACATTTTAACCCTTTGATTTCTATTAACACTAACACAGACACACACACTATACACCACTATTACTAGTATAGTGTCTGAGCGGATCAATATCTTTGATCAGATCAGTACTATACTAGCGTCCCCAATAGTATAGTGTTCCCAAAAATGCAGCGTTAGCAGTATCAACCCTGACACCTGCCATCACCTGCGTTTAGCCCCTCCCCCTCATCAAGTGCAACAAATGCAGTGTCAGTAGATCACACAAAACTGCAGCGTTAGCAGAGTCATGCCTGATCTCTGCTAGCACTAGCTGGTAAATTGTTTTGGAGTGGTTCAAGCTAGCTGTCCCTGACAGCCAGGTCTTCTTTTACCCATGAATCGCTCTAGGTACCTATAAAATTAGTGGCCAAAATGTCAAACAAAAGGTACACTAGTGAAGAGGCCTACAGGAGGTGTACAGGTGGTACAATTGCATGATTCCCGTATGCAGCAGAGTGCTAGTACTAGTGCTGCTCTACCTTCTGGTGAATTGGCGAGCACCAGAAACCTAGTACAACCTGGTCTTAGACACACCAGTACTGCAGTAACACTCGGTGACATGGCGAGTCCCATAAGTGCAGTTGAAGCTGGTGCAGTGGCTTGCACAATTAGTGTCCCGCAGCCAAAAAAATTTGAACGCAGGCCTGTAGAGCCCATAGTGCCATTCCTGATGTGCTTGCAAATCCTGATTTGGAGCCCACAGATTCTGCTGCACCCGTACTTCCCCCATTCACCGGCCAACTCGGAATTCAGGTGGAAACAGCAAATTGAACTCCCCTTGGTTTTTAGAGCTGTTTTTCATGGAATATCTGTACGGATCTTTTGTGGACCAAAGTAATTTATACGCTGAACAATTTACCACCGCAAACCCAAATTTGAACCTTGCCAGACAATTTGAATGGAAACATATCTCGGTTTGCGAATTTAAGACGTTTTTGAGAATAACCCTCAAAATGGGCATTACTAAAGAGAATGACTTGTGGTCATATTGGTCCACAGTCCCAATTCATCATGTGCCCATGTTCCCTGCTGTTATAGCAAGGCATATATATGATAATATAATGCAATTTATGCACTTTAGTGACAATGAACTCTGTCGTCCTTGGGGGGGACCCTGAATATGATCGGCTCTGCAAAATTCAGCCCCTCGTAAATCATTTTAAGCAAAAATTTTAATAAATAGTACCTGCCACTACCTATTGCTACCATAGGGGATATTTACATTCCATGTGATAACAAAGTGATCAAAAAAGAAAATGAAAAGGACAGTCTAAAATAAAATAAAAAAGCAAAATAAATAATAATAAAAAAAATGTAAACATCCCTGTACCCCCATGCTCACACGTCTCGTCTCATGTCGTATGGTCGATGTGGTCCGATGTCGTATGTAAACAGCAATTCAAAATATATGTGAGGTATCACTGCGGATGTCAGATTGAGGGCAGTAATTCTAGCACTAGACCTCCTCTGGAATTCTAAAGTGGTAACCTGTAAAAGCTTTTAGATTTGAAAATGTTTTTATTGAAAACAGTAGGCACATTACATGAGTAAAGCAATGGGAGAGACATGTCCACAGGTCCACTCAGTGGCTATCTCCCATAGTGGGACTCAGGACTATAAGCAATACATCATTGTGATTAACAGTGATAATTAAGAAAAACTTTACTTTATCGAGGAAGAGCATTTTGAAATAAAGAAACTGGTGCCATACTTTTTGATTGTGAGAAGAACTGAAAGGTAGTGAAGTAAGAAGACATATAAGCATAGTAAGAGATAAGGGAAAAGATAAACAGAGGAAGATGGAAGAGGGTGGAAATAGAGAAGAAAAAGGGAAAGGGGGGGGGGGGTCTACTGGAAGGTCTCAGCCCTGCAGAATTATCAGCTAGGCCAACAAAGGACTTTCTATCCGTTCGATGCCGGGGCTTGTTGCGGACCTAGGAGGCCAGTAAGGGTATCAGAGGTAGAGAAGAGGATCCATATCTACTATAAAATCTTATATTTATCATACGTATTGTTGTCCATTGCCAATCTCTCCTCTATTCTCATAATGTCATTCATGGTGGATACCCACTAGGCTAAAGGAGGGGTGGTAGTACATTTCCAGTACAATGGAATGATTTGTCTGGCAGCTGACAAAAGGAAGCGGAGGCATCTCTTTTGATATACTAAGGAGCCAGGAAGGATGGAAAGCAGGGCAATCTTAGGCGAGGGAGTTAGAGAGTCATCGTATAAATGGTTATATACCTGAAATACTTGATTCCAAAGGGGGTGTATTCTCTCACACTCCCACCAAACGTGTAGATAAGTCCCGGGAGCTTCTCTGCAGCCCCAGAAATCTGCTGGGGTACCTGGAAAGATTCTATGAAGGGTCCAGGGATCCCTGTACCGCCGAGAGAGGATTTTGAATTTTTTTTCTTGTGAGTGGCAGGATATAGAGGATTTATGGGTGAAATGAAAAGCGGTGAGCCATTCCTCCCCTGACACTTCCATTCCTAAGTCCCTCAACCATAGCCTGGTGTAAGATGGTAGTCCTGTGTGTGTGAGGGCCTGAAGTAGGTTATATAGAGAGGAGATCAGGTGTCTGGGTGTTTCTTGTAGGGTACTAAAGTGTTCAAACTCTGTGAGGGGATGGTGTATGCAAGAGGAGTAGAAGAGTTGTTTTGTGAAAGAGACCATATGGATGGATGTCAGCCAATTACGGGGTCTGGCTGGGACCACTGGGGAACCTGTTTGAGGATGAACAGCCTGTGGCCAAGAAGAGCGCTGAAATGAGTCGACCGAGTGGGCTCCCACCCCTGGCAGGAAGGCCGGGTTGTCAAATAAAGACGTTAGAGGAGATGGATTTGAAGACAAGGTAGAACTAAGCCCTCTTCTATACCATAAATTCAAGGCAGCCAAAGTTAAGGGCGAGGAACAATTCAGATGGGTTAGGGCACTCCGGTAGCCCCATAACAAGGCCTTGAGATCCACAGGTGCTAAGTCTTGCTCAACCAGCACAGAGGCTTTAATAACTGGACGGGGAATCATTCTAGTATACGAGCCATGATGGTTGCCTTATGATAGATTTCAAAATCCGGAAGTCCTGTTCCCCTTTGGAGCTTCGGGAGAGTCAGCAATTTATACTTGACTCGAGACAGGCCTTGATGCCATATGAATTTAATAAAAAGTGAATGGAGAGAGGCAAAATATGATTTGGGTATCAATATCGGTATGGTTTGGAAGAGGTACAACAATATGGGTAAGATATCCATTTTGATGGTATTGATATGGCCAAACCATGGCAAAGAGGAGCCCCTCAGGCCTCTAGATCCTCCCTGATGCGCGAGAGGACAGGTATGTAATTTAGCGCGAAAAGGTTGGGCAAATGAGTGGGTATGGAAACTCCTAAATAAGAGATGCATTTAGATTGCCACTGAAAAGAATAGTTTGAGTGAAGTAGTGAGCACGTAGAGTGAGGTAAAGATAGGTTAAGGGCTTCTATTTTTGATATACTCAGTTTGAAATTACTGAAGGACCCAAAGCGTCTGAATTCCGAGAGAAGGGAGGGTAGGGTCGTATGGGGTTGTTGTACGTATACTAGGAGATTGTCCGGGTAAAGGGATAATTTATGGTAAGAAGAAGGAGTAGGGATGCCTTGGATGGAGTTATTCTGTCAGATGGCACACGCCAGGTGTTTGATCACTAAGACAAAAAGGAATGGGGAGAGAGGACACCCCTGGCGCATACCATTCGAAATGTCAAAGGGTTCCGTACAGGTACCATTGACCAACACCGAGGCAGAGGGTCTGGAATAGAGTGACATCACTTTGGAGATATAATTCCGGCCCAGGCCCACCTAGAGAAAGACGAAGAAAGCACCAGTTTACCCTGTCAAACGCCTTCTCGGCGTCGAAGGATAACAGGCATGCCTTCAGGTGATGTCGTTGGATGTAAGAAATAAGGTGAATTATCTTGGTCGTGTTATCTCTGGCCTCTCGGCCAGGGACAAAGCCCACCTGGTCTTTATGGATAATTTTGGGAAGAGAGGGGATAGACGGCTGGCTAGGACTTTGGCAAAAAGTTTTATATCTATATTTAATGGGATATTGGGCGGTAGCTACTACATAGGGAGGGATCCTTACCCGGTTTCAAAAGGACTGAAACATTTGCGGATAATAGGTGTTTGGAGGGGAGTGTAGAATTATCTATGGAATTAAATGCCCGGGCCAGAAGCGGTGCCAAGAGGGGAGCAAAGGTTTTATAAAACCTAGAGGTGTATCCGTCTGGACCAGGGCATTTACCCAGTTTCAAGTATTTGATAGCACCTAAAAACTCAGGGACAGAGAGGAGTTCAAATCTGCGGCCTCCTGCGGATCAATTTCTGGGAGTGCCGTCTCGGCAATATAGGCCTGCATGTAGTCCATGTGAGGGGAAGTATGGGTGCGCATGGCATGAGGGGGTAAGTTATACAGATTAGTTGGATTAGTTGATATTGTTGGAAAGAAGCAGCTATGCCGCTGGTGTGGTGTATCTTCTCTTGATTGGGTCGCGTTATAAACGGAATAGAATGGCGGGGAGGTCTAGGGTGAAGAAATCTGGTGAGGTGTTGGCCACATTTATTAGCTAAGGAGTAGAGTTGAGCGAACCCGGACTGTAAAGTTCGGGTCCATACCGAACTTTGGGGTGTCCGGGACCCGGACCCGAACCCGGACATTTCAAAAAAAGTCCGGGTTCGAGTTCGGGGTTCTGGTATTTGATTCTACGCTGTTGCTTAGAGGGACAGATTATTGTTCTAAAATCATCTCCAAGTTCTATAGGGAAAGTTTCTTCCAGCCGCATAGAGAGCCATATTATTGTTCTAAAATCATCTCCAAATTCTATAGGGAAAGTTTCTTCCAGCCGCATAGAGAGCCATATTATTGTTCTAAAATCATCTCCAAGTTCTATAGGGAAAGTTTCTTCCAGCCGCATAGAGAGCCATGTTATTGTTCTAAAATCATCTCCAAGTTCTATAGGGAAAGTTTCTTCCAGCCGAATTGAGAGCCATATTATTGTTCTAAAATCATCTCCAAGTTCTATAGGGAAAGTTTCTTCCAGCCGCATAGAGAGCCATATTATTGTTCTAAAATCATCTCCAAGTTCTATAGGGAAAGTTTCTTCCAGCTGTAGGCAGTGATAAGGCCACATTGAAATCGCCCCCAACAATGAAGCAAGGACCCCCGAAGGAGAGCAGTCTGGTGAGAGTGGTTGAGAGAAACCCCGCTTGGTTGGCGTTAGGAACATAAATATTCGCTACTGTAAAAATAAAATTGTTTAGTTTCAGTTTAACCACTTGCCGACAGCCGACTGCAGTCTGACGGTGACAGAGTGGCTCGTTATCGCAAACCGCCCTCATACAACGGCGGCTGCGATAACTAGTGCTGTGGGCGCGCTCACGTGCTCACAGTGTCCGGGGGGCCAGGGAGCGGGTGTGGCGGACTCGATCGCCGCCGGCTACCTGCGATGCCCCTCCCACAGTGAAAGAACGGAGGTCCGTGTATGTAAACAGAGGGGGAAGGGGGATGATCACAGGCTTCCTGTATAATCCCCTTTCTCCAGCCAGGGCAGCCCACTCACAGTTACAACACGCCAAGGGAACACAGTTAACTCTTAGAGCACCCCCTGCAGGTTAACCCCTTCACTGCCAATGGCATTTACACAGTAATCAGTGCATTTTTATAGCACTGATCCCTGTATAAATGCCAATGGTCCCAAAAAAGTGTCAAAATGGTCCAACATGTCCGCTGCAATATCGCAGTACCGCTAAAAATCGCAGATCGCTGCCACTAGTAAAAAATAAAAAAAATAAAAACCCCAGAAATTAATTCTCATCGTCCGTAAATGGAGCAACTTTTGCGCAAACCAATCAGTAAACGCTGAAAGCGATTTTTTTTACCAAAAATATGAAGAAAAATATAATTCGGCCAAAACTGATGGAAAAAAAAGTTTTTTTATATTTTTTTTGGATTTGTATTTTAGCAAAAAGTAAGAAATTTGTTTTTTTTTCTGCAAAATTGTCGCTCTTCTTTTGTTTATAGCGGTCATCAGAAATGATGCAGAGGTGATCAAATACCACCAAAAGAAAGCTCTATTTGTGGGAAAAAAAGGAGGCAAATTTTGTTTGGGTACAATGTCGCACAACCGCGCAATTGTCAGTTAAAGCAACGCAGTGCCGAATCACAAAAAGTGCTCTGGTACTAAAATGTGAAATCCTTCCGGGGCTGATGTGGTTAAGAAATATAAACCTCCCTGCCTTATCAAAAAGTGAGTCTAGTATTTCTGGATTGAATGTTTTGTGGAAGGCAATGGACACCCCTTTAGATTTAGCAAGGGTGTTGGGACTATTAAACCACTTATGGTAGTATCTACCCTGCAAATTGGGGATGGAGCCAACATGGAAATGGGTTTCCTGTAACATCAAGATGCTAGATCTCAGTTTATGAAAGTGGTATAGGATCTGGCTCTGCTTCTCAGGAATGTTAAAGCCCCTACAGTTAAAGGAGGCTAAGTTAATCGGACATTTAGGAGCCATGGAGCATGTGACAGTGTTATATGTAACATATTAGGTGGCACCTAGAGTAAGAGTATCTAACAGTTCTAGACAATCCAACAGATCGGGGAGTGTGTTGGGGTGGGGAGGGAAAGAGGTGAGAGAGGAGGGGATTAGGAAAAAAAAGAGAACAGTATGTATAGTAATATGTATGGGTCTCGGTCGCCATGATCCTAGTAGGCAGAATTGTAAAGATTGGCTTAAGTAGGGATAGTGGAGATCGAGACCATAAAACACTTGTAAAACAGTTAGGTAAAATGGCCACTAGGTGGCTCCATAGTAACAAAGATAACATTACGATATGTTGAAAAGGAAACATTTTAACACTATGGTATGTGCCTTAAGGGCACTCTGTTAACCTAGCGGGGGTCAAGGGGGTCGCACAGGGCGGACCCCGGAGCCCCTACCACAGGATAACAATCTACTACAAAGCAGTGGTTAGGCCAAATCGTATAACTAAAAATTAGAATACAAATATTTGAAGAGGGGTGTGATGGGAACATCCTTCCCTGGAGAGGTTGGGTACCCAAATCATCCAGTTCCAGCATGTAAGGGCTATGGGATAGGTGGAATGGGGCCTTGATATCTATGGCATATGAAAGTCAAGGCGAAGTGGGGCACCCAGCTCTGTCAGAAGGGTAACTTTATGCTGTTCAAAAAAAACTGTAAGACAAACAGGATAACAAGAAAAGGGAAAAAAGAACACCCAGAAATAATGGGAACAAGGCCCCGCTGCCCTAGATGCAGGGCAGCAATATCAAAATTAGGTAAGTAATCACTGGGTCCATGCTCTGTTCAATCATTGGGGCCCTTGCTAGAGCATGACCGTGAGCGGCGTTTGTGGCCTTGGGACTGCCATTGTGGAAGAAATGGGAGGACAGGAGTGGCCGGTTTAAATGGCCAGTAGGGCAGAGATACTTGAGGATGTTCCAGGGTACTCAGGAAAGTAGGAAGGTCGCCCCAGTGCGGAAGATAGCTGTTTTCCCTTCATGGTGGACTCTGAGGTGGAAGGGAAAGTGCCATTGGTATTTGATGTGGCTTGACTGCAGGAGATGTGTCAGTGGTTTAAGGGCTTTCCGCATTGCCAAGGTTTGGTGTGAAAGGTCTGGAAGAAGCATCACAGGAGTCTCATTGAAGAGGATGGTATCTTGGTTGCTGGCAGCCCTCATAATTGCCTCTTTGACTTGTGTACTCTGCATAGTGTGTCTATGACGAAGGTGGGATCAGGAGACTTGGGAGCGGAAGTCCTGTGGACCCAGTCGAGTTCAATTTCCGTCCCTTTAGGTTGTTGCAAAAGTTGATCACAGCTGCCGCTAGGTCTTTTGATTCCACCGACTCAGGAATGCCACGGATGCAAATATTATTGCGGCAATTACGGTTTTCTATGTCATCCTGGCGGTAGAACAGTTGTTGTAGCATCATGGTGTGGGTATTGAGGATTTCTTCGTGTGACTAGACAGAGGTTTGTATGCCCTCAGTAGTGGCCTCTATGTCATCGAAGCGGACCCCAATGTCTTTTTTGAGGTCAGAGATCTCTTGTTTATATGTTTTTTCGATTCTCTTGACATAGTGTTCAAAGTCATTTTTAGTCGGGAGAGATCGGATGTAGCTGTGTAGAGATCTCATTTGGATTTCTAAATCCCATCCATCTCCTGAGCCCAGGGAGGCATTAGAGTGGCTCCTGGAGCATCTGGAGCCCTCTGGGGAGGTGAGTCTAGAGCGGTAGCTCACCTGTGCATCCATGGTCGAGTCTGAGCGTGAGGGGGATGGGGGGGCCGGTGCCATTTTAGAGCTCGATTGGCGATGTGCTGCAGCTGCCGAGTGGATAAAGAATTGTCCCAGGTCACCTCTCTGTCACACTCCTCCAGAGCCCTTCTGTTCCTGTCTTTCCCCATTTCAGTTGAGTAGGTACGATTGACCAAATCTTAAAGTCCTGTGAAGTTGTGGGGTCCAGGAGCCGACAGCGGGAGTGACTTTACATCTCCATGTGACCAGCTAGGCCCCAGTATGCTGCCTAATGGTAGCAGTTAGTCTGAGTGAAGGAGGGGAGGGCCGTATTGGGGAAAAAAAGGGGGAGGGGGG
>BLSH010481413.1:1609608-1626732 GCA_018402905.1 Glandirana rugosa
TCTCAAGGGCCACCATTTCTCCTATGGGGTATCCTGATGCTTAGACAGAGGCTTAGTGCGGTACAATGGGCCTCGGTAGGTAGGCCTCGGGTGGAGCAAGATGGTCGCCAGTTAATGGAAGTGTGAAAATTAGCCAGGCCGACCCTCCTGGAGTGGGTCACCCAGGGGGGCCACAAGGCCTATGCTGGCTGGTCAGAAAGAGAGCTGAGGGGCCTGTAAACTTCTGCTGCATGAACAATGGGTGCAGCAAGATGGCTGCAGATAGAGGTAGAAAGCCCAGGAGCTCTTCACTGTAAAAGCTTTTAAAGGCTTTTAAAAATGATGCAGTTTGTTGCTGCTGCACGGGTGTGTGCGTAATTTTTTTTTTATATATATTTTATTGAAATTTTCAAGTTACAAGGATGGCAGGATAAAGAGAAAGTGCATTTTGGAAACATTAGAACATTATAGGGTGGGAAGGGAGGGAGGTGGGAGGGGGGAAGGGTGAGGGGGTAGGGGAAGGAGAGGGGGCATAGGAAGGCAGGGGAAAACCAATGTGGTGGCCTTGAGCAATATATACAATACAATATGCAAGAGAAAAGGTTTAACAAGCAGAAACCTCTACTGTATACTTAAATAAGGGTAGTACAATAATGGAGTATTTTCACTTAGAAGGGGGGATGGAGCAGCAATGACCTAAGATTATAACCGGCCCTTGGTGGCATCAGTGGGGTTAGAGATTCATGTAAAAAGGTAGGTCCAGGAAGATGTTGGGGGAAGGAAGACACGATGGAGTTGGAGGGAGAGGAAAAGATCTCACCCGTTGTCTGGGGGGCTAGATTCCAGATGCAGTAGGTCCCTGTGTCGGGAGGAGTAGTCCATGAAGAGGTCCCATTTTTTGTGGAATTGCTCACGGTTGCCATAAAGTCCATGTTTTCCTTGCGAAGGAGGTCTGAGAGATCTTTTTTAACCATAGCAATGGTTAGTGGGAGAGGAGAGGTCCAATGTCTTAGTATGGCCCTCCTAGTGATCATAAAACAGGAGGTGAGCCAAGTCTTGGTGCCTCTGGGTATAGACTCGTTGGTACTATGTTGTGATTGCACGAATGAGCTTCCGAGGTATCCAAAGAGGAGTGGAAGGGGATCGTTGGCTGGTTTGTACTTAGTGGCCTGACTAGCCAGCATTTCAGCTTGCACCCAGAGGTCTCTGATGTGTTGGCAGTCCCAAAACCTGTGCTTTAGAGATGGTCTATAGTGGTTGCATCAAAGGCAGCGAGAGGGGTTTGATGATGTTTGCAAAACTGAAAAGGGCATATAGGCTCGATGGAGGATTTTCAGTTGCTGCTCCCTCCAGAACACATTGATGATAAAGGTTCTTACGGTGTTGTAGCCTGACAGTGCAAAGTCCATCTCCTCTGTTGGGGCAAATTCTTAAATCTATGCAGAAGTGGGATCCTGTTTGTGTTGCTTGGAGATATTGGATGAGAGTGGCTTAGCTGACTGCTTGCTGAGCATATACGAAATGGTGTTTGGGTAGCTTGAATTGAGCTTGCAGTATCGGGAAGGGAAGAGCCCTGCCAATAGTAGGTTCAAACAATTGTGCCAACTTAGTTAGCCCATGAGAAGCCCAGGTGTAGAAAGCTGCGAAGCACTTGGTGGATGTGAATTGAGGATGACCCATTATGGGTAGGTGGCGAGAGATATTTGGTGGGAGACCCAGTTTGTTCCTTACCTCCCTCCAGGCGATATCAATATCTCTGAACAGTAGGTTTTGTTTCAGGGCTGTTGGCAGGAGACTTAATTTGGAGTGTAAGATCGCAGCTAATCCAACTGGGCCTGGCATTTGAGCTTCCAGTTCAAAGTTAGGGTACTTGGAGGTACCCAGTAACCAGTCCATACCCACTATAAGCAGACATGCCAGATTGTAATTGCGAATACTAGGAAGGTTTGCTCCTCCTTCCTGATTAGGTAAGGTGAGTTTTTTAGGGCTATTCTAGGACGTCGGCCTCGCCATAGAAATGCTATGAGGGCTTTATGAATGGCTTGAATGTCTTTATGCTTTAGTAGGAGGGGAATTGTCTGGAGGGGGTAGAGGAGCTTTGGAGAGGTTACCATTTTAAAAAAGTGGCATCTGCCTAACAGAGATAAAGGGAGGTTAGCCCAGTTTTTCATTTCACCTATCATTTTGGAGATTAAGGGGGGGGGGTAATTTAGATGGTAGATAGAAGGTGGTGATTAGCCTATCCTGATACCAAGATGTGTTATATGGTTTTTAGCTATTTGAAAGATAGAGCTAGATTCCCAATTTGGTGATCTAGTTTGGAACAAAGGCAGAACCTCACTCTTAGCAAAGTGTATTCTCAGCCCAGAGCAAGTTCTGTACTGACTGAATATGTCATGTATGTGGGGTAAGTCCGCCTGTGGGTCTGAGGAGAAAATCGGGATGTCGTCAGCAAAGAGAGCCGTTCGGATCTCCTGCTGTCCTATCACAACGCTGTGTATTTGGGATTGGAAAGTAATGTAACGGGATAGTGGTTCGATGGCCAAATTGAATAGGAGGGGGGACAGAGGACACCCCTGTTGGGTACCCTTATGAAGAGGGATATTATTGGAAATTAAGCCTGCTGCTACGTTAGCATAGGGTGCTGAGTACATGGTCATGATAAGGTGGAGAAAAAGGCCTGGAAAATTTCTGGAGGACCAACCGCAGCCAGTGACAGCTTATGTTGTCAAAAGCCTTTTCGGGATCTAGTGTGATGATGGCTATGTCACTGGCTGGGTTTGTCTTAGCGTGTTCCAGCACTGTCAGCACTCTACGTATGTTGGTGGTGGCAGATCGTACAATGGTAAAGCCAGCTTGTGAGGGGTGAATTAAAGATGGCATAATGAGGGCCATTCTCTCGGCCATAATCTTAGACAGGATTTTTGAATCGAGGTTAAGCAACGATATGGGGCAATATGATCCCGGTTCTGTACGGTCTTTCCCTTTCTTAGGTATTAGTTAGTGTGCTTGGAAACCAGAAGGGAGGTAGCTCTCTCTCTCCAGGATGTGTTGGCAGAGGTTGGTAAGCTTTGAGGTGATTTCATTCTCCAAAGCTTTGAAAAATTCCAATGTGAACCCATCTGGGCCAGGAGATTTCTTGGGGGCTACAGTGGATATTGTCTGTTTGACTTCGGGTTTGGTGACTGGTGAGTTGAGTGTCAATGGGATGTGTCAATATGGGGGAGGTGTATTCGATCGAGGAAGGGTTGGGCAGCAGTTTCATCTATGGGGTCTCTCCCATATAGTTTAGTGGCGTGTGTAATTTTTAAGCATGCCTTGTTTGGTATCTATGTAAGATTTTTTTAAAGGTGAAGAATAATAGACTTCAAAGGTACATATAAAAATTATTACATTTTATTGATCTACATTAAAAAAAATTCAAAATACAAAAAATAACATAAGACATATAAAAATTAGTTAGGACTTCGCATGGTTCCCCTAGAGGGTGTAATATCATATTTTTTGTGAAAATTCATTAAATGTATCCACATGGGAGCTCCTCTCAAATAGGGGTTCCACTTGTCCTCCTTGATATAAAACAATTCTGCTCTACATGTTTCGTGATCATAAAATCGCTTCTTCAGGAGCTTTAATATCTTTGCGCCACAGGTACCGAAACCACAGCACCAACCCCCATAAACACATGGGAGCCCCCTACAGCAACCGCAAGTAGCTCATGTGCCAGGAAGTGGGGACACACAAGGTAAATGATAAGGTGGAAGTTGCAGAATTCCACTAATACTAGGGTGACACTAGCTGTAATTGCCAAACGGCCTTAGATCCATGCTGGTGCCTTAATTGATGAAATGTGGTTCAAGGGAACAGTAATTGGTAATATTGTTTACAATATAGTGGTCTTACTTGCAACACCTGTAATGTATGATATCTGGTGCGTCCTGTATCCTGTAGTCAGGTGGAAACATAGAGAGGTGCAGGGAGAAGTCAGTTTCCCTTGAGAAGCCTGTTTTATGTCAAGGAGGACAAGTGGAACCCTTATTTGAGAGGAGCTCTCATGTGTGTTTAATGAATTGTCACAAAAAATATATGGTATTACAGGAACTACGTGAAGTCCTACCTAATTTGTACATGTCTTATGTTATGTTATGTTTTGTATTTTGAATTTTTTTTAATGTAGATCAATAAAATGTAATCATTTTCATACATGCCTTTAAAGTCCATTATTCTTCCTCTTTAATCAAAATCTTGCAGTTTTGGGATTTGGCACATGTATACTATAGGTGCCCTATAGCCACTAAGCCACCAAGGGCACTGTAACTATTTAATGATCTAACCTTTGGTATCTATGTACTCGGCGTAAGATCATCTTTTAAATTTTGCCAAACAATTGGGCAATATATTGTGTTTTTGTGCATTAAGATTCAAAATGTATTTTTTCCAAAAAAATTGTGGTTTGAAAATTGTTGCGCCAATCCTGTGTAACAAAAAAAACAATTGCAATGCCTACCATTTTATTCTGTAGGGCCTCTGCTTTAAAATAATATATAATGTTTGGGGGTCAAAGTAATTTTCTAGCAAAAAAAAAATGTAAACAAAAAGTGTCAGAAAAGGCTTGATGTGTGGCATAAGATTCTAATGTTGGGCATAAAATGCCAGGACAGTTCACACACTATCCAAATGACCCCTTTTTGGAGAGTAGACACCCCAAGGTATTTGCTGAGAGGCATGTTGAGTCTGTGGAATTTTTTATTTTGTGCCACAAGTGTCTGCAAAATGACAACATTTTCTTTTTTTTAAACAAAGTTGTCATTTAAATGATATATTGCTTACACATGCCATGGGTATATGTGGAATTACACCCTAAAAATACATTCTACTGCTTCTCCTGAGTATGGGAATACCACATGTGTGAGAATTTTTGACAGTCTAGCCGCATACAGGACCCCGAAAACCAATCACCGCATTCAGGCTTTTTAAGGGCATAAATTGCGTATTTCACCTCCTCACTACCTATCACAGTTTTGGAGGCCCTGAAATGCCAAGATAGCACAACCCCCCTAAAAGACCCCTTTTTGGAACGTAGACATCCCAAGCTATTTGCTGAGAGGCATGTGAGTCCATGGAATGTTTCATTTTTTGCCACAAGTTTCTGGAAAATTTTTTACACAAAGTTGTCACTTAAATTATATATTGCTCCCACATTCCATGGGTATATGTGGAATTACACAAAATACATTCTGCTGCTTCTCCTGAGTATGGACATACCACATGTGCGAGACTTTTTGGTAGTCTATCCATGTACAGGACCCCAAATCCAATCACCGCCGTCAGCCTTTCTAAGGGCATAAATTGCTCATTTTATTTCCTCACTACCTATCTCAGTTGCAGAGGCCCTGAAATGCCAAAATAACACAAAATTGGGGGACGTGGTCTGGCTATGGTGGCGTGAGGACACACATTACGGAGCTCTGCTTTGAACATGCCGGAGACTGGCCTGCCAGACCCGGTACAGGAGTCGCACACACATATGCTCGAGTCCTCCGCTCACCTCGGGGGACTTGAGAGGACCAGAAATTACACAGTATTTTCTGCGGAATCACACTCTCTCCTCGCCCGCACCGCAGTTCAAGAAGGCGCTGCTGTGTGTCCCTCAGCATGGGAACACAGCCACTACCAGCAAGAAAGGTGCCTTGATGGACACGGGAGCTGCACACCAAGGGGATTGTCCAGGACAGAACAGGTCAGTCTCCCCCATTCTATTCCCGGAGGTGCCAATGACGACTCCCTGGGTGGCCTCACCCTCTCCCATCCTGGAAAGTCACGTAGAGGGCTCCCTCAGAGACATTGTTGCCTCACTGCCCACCAGGCAAGAGCTGCAGGTCATGGCAACTTCCATAGTGAGTGCACTCACCAGGGAACTGCACAACCTGCGCAATCAGGTGGATATTGTGGAAGAGAGGGTGGCCGAGCTGGAATCCACCACCAACACCACAGAGACCCGGCTATCCACTCTGGAATCGGATCACCAGGCCTTCTGCCACCATCTTGTGGACATCCAGCTGCGTCTCGAAAATGGGGAACAATCTCCGCCTCCGAGGCCATCATGGGTCCCGACCTTAGAGCTACAGTGACTGTCAAATTTAACCAGGTCCTGGACAAGCCACCTACAGCGGACCTTGAACTGGACAGGGTCCATAGGGTGCCTGGCCCCAGGGCACCTGCAGCTTTCCCCATAGGGCCGGATGCCGTGGATCAACCCAGGGATGTTCTTTGCAGGGTCCACTTTTTTGCCATCAAAGAGGACATCTTGCACCAGGCCTGGACAAAAGGCCCAGTGGACTTTGACGGTGATAGTATCAGGATCTATCCGGATGTGTCTAGGCAAACGCGTACCATGCAGGGGCTCCAACTTCCAGATCTATTCCGCTTCATCAGCAGGCCTGCCATTGAGGTGCCCCACTGGCATGATTATCTTCTCACCCAGGGGGCGAGTGCTCCCCCTCCGCCCAGGCCACAGTGACAGCGGCATCCTAGATCCCAGGTTCCAAGCAGAGAAGCGTCCCGTCAGCACCCAGCAGCCTCGGAGGCTTAACCTTGCAGATCATGGTAGAGACTGGTAAGAGTGTGCCTGTGGCTGCTGTTGTTCCCCTCCCGCAGGTGCCTGGTTATCCCTTTGACTCCCCTATATGATCCCTCTGTTGCCTACCTGTTGATGCCCAGTGCCTATCTGATCTCCTGGGAAGGGTCACATTGTGATTCAAGAGAGGGGCGCCACGGGTGGAGACCTTGTCCCCCCTCCCTATCTTGTTTCCCTGCCTGGGCCGGCTTTGGACTGGAACCCCCGGCTCCGTCCTTCTAGACACTGCTCCATCCACTATTGTACATTATGGGGTCAGAGACATGGTATGGTGGCCCCCTCTGGAGGGCTGTTTTCTCCGCCCCGGCCTGTCCCGTCCTCTACGCCCGTGGGGGTGCCTGCCGGGGGACGGGTGTGCCGCTAGCTTTGGCAGTTCCCTGGCTTCTGACTGGTCCCCAGCCTGCTTAACTCCAGAGACTACAACTGCTCCTCCTAACTATGTTGTTGCTATCATGGAGTGCCATAATATCTCCTTCCACGTTTATAGATTGTTTTGTACGTTTTTTTCCCTGTATTTATGCAGTGTGATATATATATGTGGGAACCTCTCCCCACGGGTGGCTCGGTGGGTGGTCTGGGGCCCCGTGCGGTGCTGCACTTCCCCTGCTCCTCGCTGGCCCCTCTGCCGCTTCGTGGGGGTGGGGGCCGGGGTGGTGCACTGGGGGGCTGCAGCACGGTGCGGGTTATCCAGGGCTGGCCGCGGGGACGCCGATGGCGTAGATGTGGCTGGGGAGCTGTTTTATGCCTCTGGCTTTGTGGGGAGCACTCTGGCCGACCCCCTCCTTTGTGGGTCGGTGGACTGCCGTGGGGGGCTGCACGGGGGGTCTGGCAGGTTGATCCTCGACCTCCTTGAGCGGCTCGGGTGGGTTCACTTGGTGACCCTCCCGGGGGGCCCTCTCCCCCCCCATGGGGGTTGTCTGGCTGCAGTGGGGGCCGGGGGGACTGACCCGGCAGCTTTGGTGGGGGAGCTCCTTCCCGGCGTGCCGTGGCAGACGGCCGGAGGACACGGATTGCGTCCCTTCTCTACTGTTGGAGGTTTATGTGTCCCTTCTCCCTACAGGTATTGCCTTGGCCACCTCCTCTTAGCTACCTAATGTTATACTGTTTTTTGGTCTTTATTATGTTTGCAACTACCATTAATGTGCTTCTCCTATTTCACTGCATAAAGTCATGTCTTGCTGGTCCTCCTTCTCAGCATCTCTGCTGTTTAGAATTTTGTTGTTATCTGCTGCTTACCTGTAGGGTGACTTCCACGGTCTCCCTCCCACCCTCCTCATAGGGTAAGCTTTAGGTTGTGTATTTTTTGTGCTATACCGGAGTTTTAAGGCCCTTAGCCTTCACCGTAGATTAATCACTGTCTCCTTTCCTTCTCTCTCCCCTATTTTTTCCCCACTCTATTCTCTGACTGTTTGATATTTCTTTTGTTTCCCTCTTCCTCCCCCTCTTTTTTTTTTATATACCTTCCTCATTTTTGTGTCTCACTCCTGGAGACCTACCGAGTATTGTCAGGCTGCCCTGCAGCTGCAGGAGCCACATCGTTACCTCTCTGTGCTGTCATGGGTCTGCTTAAGGTCACCTTGCTCAACATTCGGGGGCTTAACATGCCTGAAAAGCAGTCCCAGCTTCTGACCTTTCCAAAGAAGGGCGGGACGCAGGTGACTTTCCTTCAGGAATCCCACTTCAGAGGAGACCACATCCCCAGACTGATGAATGGGGCTTTTCCCACAGCTTACCATAGTGTCTCTCCCATCTCCAAGTCTAAGGGGGTTAGCATATTGCTAGCTAAGTCCGTTCCCTGGGTTTTTGAAGCGCAAAAATCTGACCCCATGGGCCTCTACCTCCTTCTCCGAGGCAGGATCTCTGATGTTACCCTTGCCAATGTGTACTTCCCCAATACCGATCACTCGCAATTTCTGCATAAACTTCTCCCTGACCTTCTTAACTTTACGGAAGGCCTCCTTCTGTTCAGGGGTGACCTTAATTTTGCTATGGAACCACTGCTGGATGTTTCGCGGGGAGCCTCGCACCTTTCCTACTCGTGTCTCAGGAGAATAAAGGTGGACTTACATACTCTCCATCTGGTTGACCCGTGGCGGATTCACCACCCGCAAGACCGTGATTACTTGTTCTTCTCACAGGTACACCATACCTATTCTAGACTTGACTACCTGTTAATAACACACCGAGACCTTGATAGGGTGGCGGATTCCTCCATCGATCTCATATCTCTTTCGGATCATGCACCGATTCATCTTACCCTGCAGACTGACCAGGTGGCGCGATCCCCACCTAGCTGGAGGCTAAATGAGGCCCCTCCTCCAGTCTGAGGAGATTCGTGCAGACATCTTATCTACCCTGAGGGAGTATTTCGCCACGAATACAAATTCAGTTGACAACCCTCTGGTAGTATGGGAGGCCCACAAGACTGTGGTGCGGGGCGCCTTGATCAGATGTGGGGCACGTCGTAAAAGGGAGAGATCACAAAGGGCAGAGGACTTGCTTTCGCGATTGCGCACGCTGGAACGCTCCCACTCTACCTTTCAAGATCTCCTGAAAGTCCGTGAAGAACTCCGCGCACTCATGTTTCAAAAGACTAAGCAGAAACTAGCCTGGTCCCAGACTGGTGGATTGGTTCTGCCATGCAGAGGCGAAACACTGGGTGGTCATGGAGATGGAAGATTCGGCAGATACGGCCAAGAGCTGGCCTTGGATCTCCTCCCCCCTCCCAAAGGCCATCTCTGACCATCTGACTCTTGGTGACACCCTGCTGGTGGCCAGAGAGACCTTCCGGCATACCTCAATTTCATCCTCACTGTCACCCATGATTCCGATTCTTGGAAACCAGGAGTTGGAACCGGGCCTCCAAAACCCACACTTCCAATGCCTACGAGATACAGGGCAGCTGTTCGTTACAGATTTCCTGCAAGCAGACGGTTCTCTCTCCTCTGTTGCAGGCATGGATGCCACCACCCCCCTCCCCTGGATATTTTCTGTAACCTCCAACTCCAACTCCGTGCCTTTATCCAAAAGTGCCTCCGGACTCCAGGCATATCTAGACCGTTTACTGACCTGGAGGATATCCACCATAGCCTTTCTATAATATATTCCTCCCTAACTAAGCCATCAGAGGGCTTTACCCCTCCATATCTCCCTAAGTGGGAAGCGGATTTGGGAGTACACTTCACAGACTTCCAAAAAGAAAAAATCCTGCATTTTGCCCACAAGTCCTCTATTGCTACCAAAGTGCAGGAGACATGTTACAAAATCCTATCCAGGTGGTACAGAGTCCCCTCTGTTCTACATCACCTCTCCCCGCAGCTCTCCAACCTGTGTTGGCGCTGTGGTACAGAGGAGGGCACAGTGCTCCACGTCTTCTGGAACTGCTCAAAGTTGCAGACCTTTTGGAGGGGGGTGGCCCGCACTGTCAGACATCTAACAAATGTGGAACTGGAGGACAAGTCAGCGGCTTGCCTGCTACACCTATCGGAACAACCCATCAAGAAATATAAATCTTCACTTACCATTCAACTCTTGAATGCTGCTAAGGCATGCATCCCCGTCTGCTGGAGATCAGAGAACCCCCACGTCCCGGGCGATGTGGTTTTCCAAAGTCAATGAGCTGAAGGACATGGAGGACCCACTGCCACCCTACATAATAAAGAGGAGACCTTCCGAGAGACCTGGAGGCCATGGCAGCATTTTGTGTATACCGACACCTACCTCGCGGAGATCCTGCAGCGAGAATAATGTTCGATATCTGTCCTGGGGGCCCAGGCGTGGGACACATTCCTTAAGTATCTCTGTCTTGCTCCATCTGATCTTTTTCTCCCCCCCTCATTTTGGGACTTAGGCATTTTCTTCAGCAGCCTTGACTTGAAATAGCCCCCCTTCCTTTGGTTGGTCCTATTGAGCCTATACTCTAGCCATATTTGTTCTCGCAGTGCAATCTATCGTTTGGAGCTATACTCATTTCTTTTTCTATGCCATACATCTGGTTGTACTTTATCTGGAGAATTAGTCACTGTTTAAATATGTTGGCTAGCTAAGAGTTACAACCCCCTGATCCATTTAAAGTTATTATCACAAGCTAAGGGATCAGTTGCATCTGGTGCCAATTTTTCTATGCTTGACCCATTCCGTAACCAGCAGGAACAGTGTATTAGATATTGGTTGTCTAGATTACCACCATACATTGGACACCCCATGTAACTGCTGTTAACTTTACGTACTTATTGTCTTGTACTTATGCAGATGTCTGTATTATGCAACTTTTCATGATAAATAAAGGAATTACAAAAATAACACAAAATCCCCCTCCCCAAATGACCCCTTTTCAGAAAGTAGACACCCCAAGGTGTTTGCTAAGAGGCGTGGTAAGTATTTTGCAGATTTTTCAATTTTCAAAACCTTGTGACCAAAAGTGAGATCTGAAAAACACTCAACATGCCTCTTATTAAATTCCTTGGCTTTAGCGCTACCTTGGCATTTCAGGGCCTCCAAAACTGTGATAGGTAGTGAGGAAGGAAAATTAGCAATTTACACCCTTAGAAAGTCTGAAGGGGGAGATTGGTTTTCAGAGTCCTGTACGTGGCTAGACTGCCAAAAAGTCTGAAACATGTGGTATCCCCATGCTCCCCATACTCAGGAGAAGCAGCACAATGTATTTTGGGATGTAATTCCACATATATACATGGCATGTGTGAGAAATATATAATTTAAGTGACAACTTTGTGTAAATTTTTAACTTTTTTTAAATTTTTTCAAACACTTAAACAAATATAAAATATTCAATGGGCTCAACATGCCTTTCAGCAAATTCCTTGGGGTGTCTATTTCCCAAAAAGGGGTAATTGGGGGGAGTGGTTGGTACTGCCCAGCCATTTTAGCACCTCAAGAAATGAGATAGCAGTCAGAAAGTAATAGCTGAGTAAATTCCAGTATGTATATCATAGTTTGTAGATGTTATAACTTTTGTGTAAACCAATCAAAATATGTTTATTGGGATTTTGTTTTTACCAAAGACATGTAGTTGAATAGATTTTGGCCTAAATGTATGATAAAATTTGAGTTTATTGGATATTTTTTATAACAAAAAGTAGAACATATTGTTTTTTCTTTTCAATATTTGCGGTCTATTTTAGTTTATATCGCAAAAAAATAAAAATCCCAGCGGTGATAAAATACCACCAATAGAAAGCTCTATTTGTGGAAAAAAAAGGACTTGCTGCACAATTACCAGTTATACAGCTTATCCACTTGAAGATCAGACCTATTCTGTCACTTCTCACATGTAAAAATCAGTATTTTTTGCTAGAAAATTACTTAGAACCCCTAAACATTATACAGGGTGGGCCATTTATATGGATACACCTAAATAAAATGGGAATGGTTGGTGATATTAACTTCCTGTTTGTGGCACATTAGTATATGTGAGGGGGGAAACTTTTCAAGATGGGTGGTGACCATGGTGGCCATTTTGATGTCGGCCATTTTGAATCCAACTTTTGTTTTTTCAATAGGAAGAGGGTAATGTGACACATCAAACTTATTGGGAATTTCACAAGAAAAACAATGGTGTGCTTGGTTTTAACATACCTTTATTCTTTCATGAGTTATTTACAAGTCTCTCTTTGTTTACAGCCATTGACATGTCCATGAGGTTAACACGTGCGGAGCGGATAGAAATTGTGTTGATGTCTGGTGAACGCAGTAACCGGGTCATTGCAGCATATTTCAATGCAAGACAGCCTACGAGACCACCCGTCTCCCATGCTACAGTCAGCAAACTGCTTGCTAAGTTTCGTGAAACTGGTTCAGTGTTGAATTTGCCAAAATGTGGACGCATGAACTCTGTCACTAATGAAGAAACATCAGTGGCTGTCCTAGCTTCATTCAGCAAGAGCCCACAGCGTAGCCCTCGCCGAATGTCACTGGAGAGTGGCATTAGTCGAACATCCCTTCGGCAGATATTAGCTACTCACAAATGGCACCCTTACAAACTCCAGCTACTGCAGCATCTCAACGAGGATGACCCAGATCAGCGCACTGAATTTGCAGAATGGGCAAAACAAAAATTGGACCAGGACCCTCAGTTTACACAGAATATTTTGTTCAGCGATGAGGCAAACTTTTATGTGAATGGTGAAGTTAACAAACAAAACCACCGCTATTGGTCTGACACTAACCCACATTGGATAGATCCCTCCAAGACTGTTGGAACCAAAAAATTGATGGTATGGTGTGGTATATGGGGTACAAAGATAGTGGGGCCATTCTTCATCAATGGAAACCTCAAGGCCACTGGATATGCGAAATTGCTACATGATGATGTGTTTCCCTCTTTATGCACTGAAGCTGGCACGTTCCCTGAGTTTTTCCAGCAAGATGGTGCACCACCACATTATGGGTGTCAGGTCCGAGCATTCCTAGATGAACAGTTTCCTGGAAAGTAGATTGGTCATCGTGGGCCAGTTGAATGCCCCCAAGGTCTCCCGATCTGACCCCTTAGACTTTTATCTTTGGGGTCATCTGAAGGCAATTGTCTATGCTGTGAAGATACGAGATGTGCAGCACCTGAAACTATGGATACTGGAAGCCTGTGCTAGCAATTCTCCTGCGGTGTTGCTATCAGTGTGTGAAGAGTGGGAGAAGAGGGTTGCATTGACAATCCAACACAATGGGCAGCACATTGAACACATTTTATAAGTGGTCAGAAACTTGTAAATAACTCATGAAAAAATAAAGTTACGTTAAAACCAAGCACACCATTGTTTTTCTTGTGAAATTCCCAATAAGTTTGATGTATCACATGACCCTCTTCCTATTGAAAAAACAAAAGTTGGATTCAAAATGGTTGACTTCAAAATGGCCGCCATGGTCACCACCCATCTTGAAAAGTTTCCCCCCTCACATATACTAATGTGCCACAAACAGGAAGTTAATATCACCAACCATTCCTATTTTATTAAGGTGTATCCATATAAATGGCCCACCCTGTATATTTTTTAAGCAGAGGCCCAAGAGAATAAAATGGTGGTTGTTGCTGTCAGAACTATTATGAAGGAATAAACATATTTCATACATTTCAGATGCAAGTTTAATATTGAGTAGACCTCAAAAACAAGGTTAGCCTAAGGTCAGACACATGAGTTTTTCAAACAGGACATCCTGCATTTTTATCACCTGGTTAGAGATCTGTAAACGGGTTGTCTCATAAACTGAGTATATAAAGCCAAGGAGAGGTATATTTTATGGTCTCTAAACAGAATTCATTTGCGAAGCCTTGAAGTAACAATAAAGCTTTGGAAACATTGCAAACTTAATTGTTTTTCCCCAGGTGAGACATGCCATTGTCAAACGAAATCTTACAACAGTGGTTCTCAACTCCGGTCCTCGGGACCCACTAACAGGTCAGGTTTGCAGGATAACTGAAATGCATCACAGGTGATATAATTTGCTCCTCAGTGATTGCAGTATTCTAGTCGGCATCTCCCCAAGGTAATACTTAAAATCTGGCCTGTTAGTGGGTTCCGAGGACTGGAGTTGAGAACCACTGTCTTACAAGAAGACTTTGGGGAATGTTTACCAAGCTGGATGCTTCTAAGGATTGGGAAACAGACAAAGTTAGTAAATATCGGGTTTGTCTCCTCAAATTCCTAAACCATGTAGGAATTCAACTGATACATTACCTATAATCTATGGACACTCTATAATGAAGATCCCACCATGAATATTATCATAAATATTGATGTGCCACCTCCAAGTGCCATAATATGCCTAAAATGAATGATTAAATGCTGGTTATACTGTATATTTGGGACACTATTTTATTGATAATCGTACCATCTATGCATATATCTAACAGTGTATGAGTATAAGATTATAACTTTATGTATTATATCTCATGAAATAGAGGCAAGTCATGATTTTTCTTGCTTGCTGGCATAGTAATAATATCATTAGGTATATGTATTCATCTCATTTAGAAATATCCCATATGTAGAAACGGTTTAAATATACAAATTATTGTATTTAGAGATATATATTATAACTATATATATTTATATATATTGTAAGATTGGGGTTGATCAGACTCAAGCGGTAGGTGCTTTTTCCAAAGTGGTATTTTTTAGGGCATGGTAGCCCACTTTTATTTAAAAGAATGGAAAAGTTCACAAAAGACATAAGTAGCCTCCTGGCTTACTTTCTTGCAACACGGCTGCTTTAGGCCTCCAGCCTAGGCCTAAGGACTGCTTCTCAGACCAAAAGAGTTCCTTAGAGTCAAGCTCTCTCCTAGCTTACACACAATCAACTCCTTGCTGCTCTGTCACAGACTAAGTTTGCCTGCTGCAGTCATGCACACTCTGGCTGCCCCCATGCAGCCTCTGACTCCTACAGAGGAATGGGAATCAACATGACTCCCATGCACAGACCTCCTGTCTGTTAAGTGGGGCCCTGAGCCATAGTCAGGTCACAACTAAATAGCCCAGCACACAGCTGTGCAATCAGCATGCCTGTCTAAACCAGCAATCTTCCAGGTAGCACAGGGTCCCACTGCCACGATATATATACAGTATATATCCATATAGCTTACTGCTTTTACCTAGATGTGTAATTGATCAGAATATATATACAGTAGGTAAACATTTACTCCTAATCAATATAATTTGCTTCATTCATAATGTATGCTTATTTAAACAGCGTTACCAAATCTCCTGAACCTTACAGATATATATTAGAAATATCACATGGCCACGCTCCTACCATGAGAAAATGGACATTCTTACAACAGATCATTTATGAGAATAATTCAGTATGAGAATATTATCAGAACAAATATTTCTGCCTATGATGACACTTGGTGGTTAAAAGAGGCAGTGACTAATCAAACAACGGAATTACAAGGCAGCTAACTATTATCTGCTCCAACCAATGGGAAGACGTTATACCTTCTGGGGTAGGCTTATTATAATTTTGTTAACTTATTGTCCAAAAAGTTATATAGAATCAAGATAGGAAGCCATTAGGACACTTCACACACATCAACAAACACCCCTCACATACTTCATACACACACACTTCTTACACACTCACTCTGGTCACACACTTCATACACACTCACACACACACACTTCATACACACTCACTCTGGTCACACACTTCTCATCACGCCTCATACTCCAAAACTTTAAAGATGTAAGACGCAAGCTCCTCCTTAACGAGCCACCATTTTGGGAAAGGCAGCCATCTTAGGGGACTCTGGTAATGACCACTGTGAGCCAGCAGCCATTTTGGAAGGGTAAATATGCTACATTGATCTTGTTATTGATTATTTAAATACTGTCTATTGAGTGCTCATGATATTTAGATCATTATTCCCCAGATGTAACAACCATCGTAGATTTTTCTTTAACTATATTTTTGTTTTTGTAAATGTTACCATCTTTTGTTTGGTGCTATGTTAGCGTACCAGTTTTACGTTCTACGTAGTTTGACTCTCATCCCAACTGCAGAGGAGTAACTGTTGGCTACGCAAATCTCAGACATTTTTGTCTGATAATTAATTCTATATTATATGGGTTCTATAAATACTGGGAGAAATTAATCGTTTCATTTCATTCATATTGCTTAGCAAAACCCATCAGCGAATGTTGCAAATAATTTTGTATTTTATATAAGCTTTTGTGTTTTTATGTCACCAATATCTAACTATTTATTGTGATTACATGTCTTGTGAATAAATATATTCCCTATTTAGTCTGTATTCATATCGATTGATGTGTGCTTTTAAAAAGAAATTTGATTGATGAAAACAACTCATTATAATTATCTTTCGGGATTTTTTTTCTCAAACGTATAACGCATAACATTACAATGTTTTATGTTACCCGGTATTTCTGCAGCAGTTTTTGAAACACAATTTAAAAAGAAAAATACACTTTCATCAATTTTAATGCAAAAAAACCCCACAATAAATAACCCAATTGTTTGGTAAATTATAAAAGATGATGTTAGATACCTAATATGTCATGCTTTAACCACTTCCTTACCGGCGTATTGTAAAAATACGCCGGCAAGGTGGACTCCCCATCCTAACAGGACGTAATATAACGTCCTGCGGTATTCGCCGCTCTGCGGGCCCGTCCTGCAATATAATGCAGGACAATCCTACCCCTCAGGTGGAACGGCCGCATAAAAATGTTATGCGGCCATTCCTTCACCAATTTCGTACTGTATAATCCATAGATTGTAGTAGAAAATATTAAATGGTTTGTTAACCCAATAAATAACACCCCAAAAAAACGTAATTTTAACTACTTTCACATAAAAAGAAAAATTTAACACAAAGTTTTTGACGACGTCTTTATGGCCCATTGTATTTTGTAACATTACAATACGCAATATGCAAACTCTTTTTTTTAGGGCTTTCTATTAATATTACTCAACAAAAGTAGTTAGTTTAAAGAAAAATTTTCGTGTGTAGTTAGCTATACTTATGTCTGATTTAT
>BLSH010481413.1:1655509-1688228 GCA_018402905.1 Glandirana rugosa
AAATCTCTAATTTCTGCTATCTGTCCTCAGAGCAACAGCACAGACAGCAGTAGTAAAGTAATCTATCTCAGGATGCAGGATCAGGTCTTAAAATGTCTGTAATCTCTCCCTCACGCAGTCAGCTACCTTTCCCTACACTAACCCAAGGAGCATGTGACTGCAGCACTGTGACTCCAGCTTATAAAGAGGCTGGGTCACATGATGCACCGGCCAATCACAGCCATGCCATTAGTAGGCATGGCTGTGATGGCTTCTAAGGGCAAACCAGTGAAACACTTGTTGATTGGCTGCCCTGCAGCTTCTCAACACGTGGAGTAAAATAGCAGAACCCCGGACCGAACCCGAACGATTTTTGAAATGTCCGGGTCCGGGTCCGTGCCACGGACACCCGAAAGTTCGGTACGGACCCGAACGTTACAGTCCGGGTTCGCTCAACACTAATCAGGAGAAAAAAAATCTTTTGTTTGCAGATAGCTACCCTGTAAAAACGCCAAGCAAGTTCAAGCACCCCAAGGCCAGAAAACCTGCAGTCTTCCGAGCGAGTGTGGGTCCAAGGTAATGGCTAAAAGAGGATATACAACTGTTGGAAAAAATAAAACAGGTAAGTAGGGGACTAAATGTCACACAATATGGTTTATCATGGGGCCCCCAATGCATGTGGGGAGGAGAGATACCATCACCCACATCTATGGACCCAGGGGTAACATATGTCCAAAAAACAAATAAAATAAAGCCACAAAGCTAATACACACCCTTAGTAGTTTTCAGAAAATAAAAACATATGGATGCGGCGGGAATGGAGGACGAACATATTCATCATAAGGATATCCAGAGCTGATAAACAATCACTTTGTCTTATAACAAAAAAGCCTCAATAGGAAGGGAATGCTATCAATACAGGCATAAATAAAGATTGACTATAAAAAAGGGTCAATATTGGTAATCTATACAAAAGCTTACCTCGTTTAAGAGGCCCAAAAGTAACTCATATACTTTGGTCAACCGCCTCAGCTTGGATAAAGGTATTCATAAAGCCACATTCAGACCCTGAGAGATTCAGCATATTCACACTAATAGCCCAGATTATGAGGCCTGTGTCCACAAAGCTCGAGTGGACACCAAGCACAGCAGCCCTAAGAGACAAACAGCAAGACAAAGTATAATAGGAAAAGAGAGGTGTAATCCATAATACAGCCACCGATGGCAGCAGCGGCGCTGATGGCGGCGGGAACTCATTCTGGAGGATTATACATATTGAGCGTCCCTTATAATGACGGTGGCTGTATTATTGATTACATCTTCCTTTTCCAATCATACTTTGTCTTGCTGTTTGCAGCTTTTGCAGTGCTCATACTTCCCACATTCACTGGCCAACCCAGAATTCAGGTGGAAACAGCGTATTTTACTTCCCTTGACTCTCATGAGCTGTTTTTCACGAAAGATCTGTACAGATCTATTGTGGACCAAAGCAATTTATATGCTGGTCAATTTATCGCCCCAAATCTACATTTGACCCTTGTCAGAAAATTTGGCTGGAAACCTATAACGGTTCCCGAATTTAAAACCTTTCTGGGCCTATCTCTCCTCATGGGCATTACTAAAAAGAATGAGTTGCGGTTATATTGGTCCACTGACCCAATTCTCCATATGCCCGTGTTCTCTGCTGCCTTGGCCAGGAATCGATGCAAGCAAATCTTGTGATTCATGCACTTCAACGACAATGAACTTCTCATCCTCAGGGTGACCCTGAATATGATCAGCTCCACAGAATTTGGCCCCTCGTAAACCACTTCAACCAACAATTTGCAGCCTTGTTTATCCCCGATCAAGATGTCTGCATTGATGAGTCCCAGATTAAGTTTTCTGGCCACCTTGTGTTCAAACAGTTTCTCCCCAGCAAGTGTGCCAGATATGGGGTCAAGATGTATAAGCTCTGTGATAGGGCCACAGGCTATACATATAGTTTCCTGGTTTACGAGGGAAAAGATAGAACTTCATGGAGACACGGCAGTCCAAAATTACAACAGTGACTGGTGTTGTTGAGAAGCCCCTCTGTGTCCATGAATACAACCTTATAATGGGAGGGGTGGACTTCAATGACCAGATGATGGAGCTGTACTTAGTTGCCCGTAAGGCAAGACGCTGGTACAAAAAAGTGTCTGTATACCTATTTCAAATGGCGCTGTTCAGCGCTTATGTACTATACAAAGCGTCTGGACAAACTGGATCCTTCCTGAAATTCAAGGAAGAGATCATCACAGCCCTTCTGTTTCCAGGAGGTGCTGTGGCCCAATTTCCCAATCCAAATGCAGTGAGCCGGCTGCATGAGAGGCATTTTTCGTATGTCCTCCCTGGTGCCCCTACCCAAAGATCATCCCAAAATAAGATGTTGTGTCTGTAGAAAATGCTGACATAGGTGTGACATCCACTATTATTGTCCCTCCTGTCCTGACCAACCTGGTCTCTCCATTGGGGACTGTTTTTGTTGATACCACACACTAGTGAAGTATTAGCATAGGGTACATCACGGCACAGTCCTAGGGCACATATTCACACAGGGTCTCAAAAGATTTTAGATGGCTGTTGCATTTTGAGAGACCCTAAGCTGGAATGTTCAAAGTTATAATAAAAGTGTAAAAAAAAAAAAATAAAAAATAAAAAAATAAAAAATAAAAAATAAAAAAAATAAAAAGCCAAAAATAGTTGTTGTTTTATTGTTCTGCTCTCTCTATTGTTCTGTTCCATTTTACTGTATTTTATGCTATACTGTAATGTATTATTGTTAATGTCTTTTATCTTGTTTGCTTTTCAGGTATGTCATTTTACTTTTATACTGTACTGTTACTTTGTTTTATTGTTAACCTTTGTTTGCTTTGCAGGCACACCATTCAGCTGCAGCAAGGATTTATTTATTTTGACAGCAATAGAGTTTAGTCTCATGATACGTAAATCCATGACTCCAGCACTGTAGGAGGTGATTTAACCACCACAGTTTTAAAAAAGAGCATACAGTATATGCCAAAGCATAAGGACAGGGGTGGACATTAGGGGCGAATTGCCCCTATGCTTCGGTATATAGTTTTTACTCTTTTTTTGACAGATTGCAATAAAAAAGTTGTTTTATTGAGTTAATGTTTTATTGATACTGTGATTTATTGTTACCATTATTTGCTTTTCAGGTACGCCATTCAGCTGCAGCACTAATTTACTTATTTTGACAGCAACCGGGTTTGCTCCCACGATACGTAAATCTATAACTCCAGCACTGTAGAAGGTGATTTCACCACCACAGTTAAAATAAGAGCATGTATGCCGAAGCATAGGGACAGGGGTGGACATAGGGGCGGATCGTCCCTATGCTTCGGCATTTATTTTTATTCACTTTTCTTGGAAAAGGAAAATGTAATTTTTTTTATTTTTTCAATTTTCAAAAAGCAAGATCTGCAAAATACTCAACGTGCTTCTCAGCAAGTAGTTTGGGGTGTCTACTTTCCAAAAAGGGGACATTTGTGCTATCTTGGCATTTCATGGCCTCTGAAACTGTGATAGGAGTGAAATCAAACATTTACGCCCTTAGAAAGGCAGTGATTGGTTTTCAGGATCCTGTACGCGTTTAGTCTGCCAAAAAGTTTCCCACATGTGGTATCCCCCTACTCAGAAGAAGCAGCAGAATGTATTTTTTGGGTGTAATTCCACATATACCCATGGCATGACTTTTTTCTTGTCAATTTTCAATCACTTTTGACAAAAAATAAAATATTCAATGGGCTCATCATGCCTCTCATCAAATTCCTTGGAGTGTCTACTTTTCAAAAAGGGGTCATTTGGAGGGGTTTTGTACTGCCCTGTCATTTTAGCACCTTAAGAAATGAGATAGGCAGTCATAAGCTAAAAGCTGTGTAAATTCCAATAAATGTACCATAGTTTGTAGACGCTATAACTTTTGCGCAAACCAATAAATGCACATTTATTTTATGTTTTTTACCTAAGACATGTGGTTGAATACATTTTGGCCTAAATGCATGACTAAAACTGAGTTTCTTGGATTTTTTATAACAAAAAGTAGGAAATATCATTTTTTTTCAACATTTTCAGTCTTTTTTCATTTAGTTTTTGTACAGCATTGCATGATCACCCAATTACCAGTTAAAGCACCGCAGTGCCAAAGTGCAAAAAGGGCTCTGGTTATGAAGGGGGTAAAACCTTCTGGTGATGAAGTGGTTAAATATAGTGCCTGGGGAGTCCCCTTAGTCTGCCTGGAAAGTGGCACATCTGTAGCATGTATAAAAAAAAACACAAGTCAAATCACATAAAAAGACTTGCGGTTGCAATAGCCGGCACCCGGCTATTTAAATCAAAATAAAGCAAAAATGGTGTTAATGGCCCTTAAGGTCTGGTATGGATTTTAAGCAGAACCCTACCCCAAAATTTAAAAATAAACTGCATGGACCCTCCCAAAATCCATACTAGACCCTTATCTGAGCACATAGCTTGGCCCCCCCTCCTGAACCATACCAGGCCATATTGATGGGGACAAGGGTCTCTTCTGGGGGCCTGCAGGCAGGCGGCTTATCGGAATCTGCAAGCCCCCTTTAACAAGTGGGCCCCAAGATCCCGGTCCTCCCTATGTGAATGAGCATGGGGTATATAGTGCCTCTACCTATTCACCAAAAAAAGTGTCAAAAAGTAATAAAAACAGAGACAGTTTTTGACAATTCCTTTATTAAAAAATAAAAAAACAATATCCCCCCAATGTAAATCCATCATCAATCATGACACAGCCGAACAGCCAGACCCAAAAAAGAAAAAAAAAATACATTCGCCAGCCCTGAAGGAAAACTGCCCAATGAGTGGCTTACCGTTTGACAGTTCTTATGTAGGTAAGTGCAGGGTCACCTGGCGACATCACCAGGTGGGACCACATCCTTGCAACATCACTGACCCAGCATGCACTGGTCCGTGATGTCACAAGGGGAAGGTGCCACCAGGTGACATTGCCATGTGGCCCTTACCTATGTAAGAACTGTCAAACAGCAAGCCAGTCATTCGGCAGTTTGCCTTCACTGTGGGCAGAGCAATTTTTTTTTGCGTCCGGTGGTGCAGCGGCGTCATGCTTGATGATTAGTTTACATCAGGGATACCGTTTTTTTCTTTTTTTAATAAAGGAATTGTCAAAAACTGTGTCCGTGTTTTTATTACTTTTTTACACTTTTTTAGTGAATGGGTAGGGGTACTATGTACCCCATACTCATTAACGTAAAGGACTTCCAGATTCCGATAAGCCGCCTGCCTGCAGACCTCCACAACCACAGCCCATTGTTGTGGGGAAGAGACCCTTGTCCCCAACAACATGGGGGCAAGGTGCTTTGGGGTGGGGGATCAGGTATGGATTGGGGGGAAAATCAGTAAGGAAATCCATTGGCAGCTGATAACCCATTGGTTGTTAAGGACACCGTAGCCAGCCCCCTGGCCCTGCTTCTTAACATCCAGCTTTTACTGCACCCTGATTGGACAAAGTTTGCCCTATCAGGATGCAGAATGCACTGTGCAGCACAAAGTGCATTGCAGGGCATTCGGCGGGGCGAACACCCTGCAAATTTGGGTGTTTCCCAAACAAGGGGGGAACAGCCAATATTCGGCCCGAGCACTGTTCGTCCAACACTGCTGCTAAATTTCTACTAATCCACCATCCAGGTGACCTCCAACCTCCCAAATGGGGAATTTAATAAATTTGAGTGGTTGTGCAATAATACCTCTAAGGCCTCATACACACGGATGTTTCTAAAATAATAAACAAAATGTCGGGCCCGACGTCAAGGAAAAAAAGTTGGCGTTTTTTCGGCGTTATGCATCGGCGTTTTTGAGCGTTAGTGAGCGTCGGCGTCAAAAATCATCCCTCTGCTATTTTTCAACCTAAAGACGTCGGCATCGGAAAACGCCGGTATAATAATAGGTGGCGTTTGTTGGCATATTGTGGCGTCGGCGTCAAAAAATGCCAAAACGTTACAGCCTCAGAACGCGATGGCTGTGGGTTCTAGTTTCAGCTCACTAACGCCGACGTCATCTACAGCTCAAAAACGCCGATGTTTATGGGGCCATTGACTAACATGGAGAGCTGCAAAAAACGCCAGAAAACGCCGGCGTCAAAAAACGTCTGTGTGTATGAGGCCTAAAGATTGAGGAACTATTCAATTGATGTATAAAGAGATTAATGAACATGATCTCCCTTCTAAATCTACAGCTATGCTACAATGGGAGGTTGAAACGGGTCAGGAGTACCCAGTGGAAGATTGTTCTGATATGTTATCCAATATGCACAAGTGTACTAAGTCGATTACTGTGAAAGAAGCAGTTGTCAACCTCCATACTAGATAGCACTATAACCCAGCCATATTACATAGAATGTTTCCATTGGAGCCGGACACTTGCATTAGAGGATGCATAGAAAGAAGGACACACCTCCACATATTCTGGAGTTGTGCGGCCATTAAACCACGATGGCCATGGCCTCTTCTGCAGTAGCCCGTATCACTGGATCTCTCAATGCACTCACTCACCCTATGTGTCTGTATTTTGCTGACTTACCAGAGGTTGCTCCCCCTAGCCAAAAATTAGCCCACACCCTATTCAGTGCTATACATTGGGTCCTAAGCTGGAAATCTCCTACAGTACTGTGGGCACAAGTTATGCATCACATGGAGATGATTAAAATAATAGAGTTGATACATGATACAATTATGGATACCATGCATATCTTCCATCGCAAGTGGTCATCATGGTCTCCCTTCTACTAAGTTATACCAGATTTATAGGTCTCTGGACTTGAATGCCTTTGCTGTTTCTCCAGTACCTTTGAGAGTTAGTAGTTGAACATTCTAAATAAGGCTATTGTCTGCTTTAAGCAATGTGTTATAATTTTTTTTTCTCTATTCTTTCCATTTCTTTTCCTTTTATTTGTTTAATACGTTATTTTTATCTGGTATGTATGCAATCTTGATTGAGGCATTTATTGCAATGCTTGAAAATTTGGCTACTTAGCCTACATATGTTGTGGAAATATCTGCCTCTGTAATGCACATGCTTGTCTTTTGAACCCAAATAAAAATGTTTGTAATAAAAAGTAAATTGCTACTAAGGCCTTGTTCACATGGGGTGTACTAAAGTGTATGCCCGTGGACCTGGAGATCACTGGGGGGGCCTGGAGAGAAGACCATGGGGGGCAGTAGAAAAAAGCTGGATAGGAGGAGTGGCTGCATACACAGTAGAAGAATCCATCTCTTTATTTTTCTCCTACAGCCTCTGAATGCCCATGAAAGGGAGAGAAGGAAATGTGGGCTTAAAGAGATGGATTCTTGTACTCTGTATGCAGCCTCCTACCCAGGCACAGTACACGCACAGGGAGCCAAGCCGCATTTACTTTACTTCCCGCGCGGCGTCTGCTGTAGATCCCCTCCCCTCTTCATGGTCATGGGTAACATGACCTGTAGTCTCCGCCCCCGGCCCGACGGCTGAACTGAAATGGCGGCCGCACTGCCGCGGAGAGGCCAAGTAGTGGTGGGGGCTCAAGGAGAAGATCAGCTGGCTTGGCCCCACAACAGCATGCAGCCCGGCGGCCACGGCCCACCGGGCAAGTGCCCGGTCTGCCCTATGGCCAACCCGGGCCTAGTGATATTTGATCACCTCTTCGGTTTTTATTTTTTTGTGCTATAAACAAAAAAAGACTGCCAATTTTGAAAAAAAACCCAATATTTTTTACTTTCTGCTATAATTTTTTTTTAAAAAAATCTAATTTCTTCATAACTTTAGGCCAATATGTATTCAGCTGCATACATATAAAACCCACAGAACATCCGTGCTGCCACTAAAGCAAAATGTATCAATAGCAGCCAGCAAATGATTTGTTGATCGCACATGCTATTTTTGGTTAAAAAAAATCCAAAAAGCATATATTGATTGGTTTGCACAAAGGTCTACAAACTATGATATACAGTATATACTGGATTTTTTTTTATATACTAATAATGGCGGCGATTGGACACTAACTGACACTTTTTGGGAACCAGTGACACTAATAGAGTGATCAGTGCTAAAAATATTTTGTGTACACAGTGTGGTGCTTTTACTAGGGGAAGTAATTGATTTAATTCCCTGCTTTGCGGGGAAAGTAAATCCATTACTTCCCCACTGACAGGACAGAGCTCTACCTTGTTTACATAGGCAGAGCCCTGTCCTGTGTGCATTTTGGTCAATTGCCTGGTGCTGGCGATAATCTCCCACTGAAGGGCATCTGTTGTGTAAAATCTCAGCAGAGCCAGGTCTCCGCCCCTACCATGAAGTGCTAGATCGTGTACTAGGTACATGATCTTGCGCAGCAGGACCGCCTTGCCACCATATATCTATGTTATACGGTAGACAAGCGGTGAATATACAGTATGTTATCTAACATTATTGGTGTCTAAGATTATTGTCACTCTATTGTCCTTTTCAAAAGGAGGCTGGCAAGCATGTTATGTGATAGTAAAAAGACAGTAACAGGCACTTTAATCATCTATTGACATTTTGATGCCTCTTCTGCCTCTAGAATATGCAGATGAGAACAGATAGCCTTTGCTTTGCAGCTAGCTGCTGCCACTAGTGCACTGAGCCTAGTGCTGAGAGCTAAATGCTTACATTTACTTTTGTGACAAGTAAGAATGATGAGTGGGAGTTAACTTATCTTCCAATGCTCGTCTTGCTGATTTTCGCTGTTTGGTCCAATTTGGACAGAGAAGCAAGGTAAGTGAAGAAGGACTGGGGGAGGGGCTGCTACTTACACACTATGAAGAAGTAATTAGTAGCTTCCATTTTTATTCATCTATCAGCTGATTTTTCAGCTTTTGTCTGCCCCATCATAAAAGGTGACGTTGTAGCAGTGAAAGGATTTAGGAAAAAGTATAATAATTTTGTGCATACAGTATGTCCTTTCTTTATCTATTATAAAGAAGGCTACAAATAAATATTGAAAATATGAAATATCACATATGAATATGTTGTGTTCTCATATTCAGCCAGCAAGTGAAGATTTTTCATATTTTCAGGTGAGCAGCTATTTGGGGACTTTTTTTTAAATGAGTGATATTTTAAGATTCACTGGATTTGAATCTGTTTAAATGTGTTTTTTTATTTTTTGAAAAACTAAAATTGGAGGTCAACCAGGTCCTCCTAGAAGGAAATGAATTAAAAGCCAGCAACTACACATACTGTAATAATAGGACACTTACCTGTCCTGGAGTCCAGCGATGTTGGCACCGCACCGTTTCCATCAGCTGTCGGGTGCTGCCGCCGCCATTGCTGGTAAGGGAACCCGCAGGGTAGCATTACAGCTTCACACCGGGAGCCCTACTGAGCTCTGCTATTGGCCCATCGGCCAGAAGCAGAGCGAGGAGGGAAGGGGGAGCCAGGCTGCTGGCATCAGCCGCCGCGGCTGCCGGCCCGAGCTATCGGATGTGGGGAAAAGGACACCTGTCAAAGACAGGTGTCCTTTCCCCTCTCCCCCCCAAAAGGTGCCAAATGTGACACCTCAGGTGAAGTTCCACTTTTGGGTGGAACTCCGCTTTAAGAATAACAGTTGTAGAAAACAAATGACAGGAGGAGGCTTTCTGTGGATGCTGTTTTCCCCAGGTCTTCACACAGAGATTGGTGTACAGTAAACTGCTGTCAGGAGCTCAGGGTTACATTGTAGTTTCTAAAAGTGAGCTTTCATGTTTTCAGCATCATTTATTCATAATGTACAGTAACTCTCAAAAGTGAGTACACCCTTCACATTTTTGTAAATATTTTATTATATCTTTTCATGTGACAACACTGAAGAAATGACACTTTGCTACAATGTAACCACTTGCCGACCGCCAACCGCAGGTTGACGGCGACAAGGTGGTTCGATATCGCAAACCGCCATCATACAACGGCGGCCGCGATCACGAGCTGTGGCCATTCGACACAGGGCCGATCAATCTACAGGGCCAGGCCAATGATCGGTCCTGCCAATGATAGGGCTCCTCTGCCTCTGAAATGTAAACAGAGGCAGAGGAAGTAAGCTCCACTTCCTCCCTGAAGCCCTTTTCGGTTTCAGCGAGGAAGAAGGAGCATCTAGAAACATGAGTTGCACAACACCACACTGACACCAGGTCACATAGGCACATTTAACCCCTTGATCACCCCCTGATCGCCCCCCAGTTAACCCTTTCACTCCCTGTCACCCCCTGTCACAGTATCATATAGTGCAGCGATCTGATTTTTACCGATCGCTGTACTTGTGACCCTTGTGACACTAAATCAGTGTTAGGGTAGATAGTATTAGGCCTAGTTAGGTGAAAATACCCCCCTTGCCCCCCTATAAAGTTTTTAACCCCTTGATTGCCCCCTGTCACCTGAGATCACCGTATAAGTGTCACGGGTGACGCTAGCTAGCTAGATAATTTTTTTTTCAATCAAATTACCCGCTGTATATTATTTTATTTACCTTTTATAGGTTTTAACCCCCGATCACCCGGCGGTGACCCCAGTTAGGTTTTAGTGTGTGTTAGGGTCAGCGTAAACACCAGGCAGGGCCAGTTAGCGAGGTACTCTGACACACACGCACGCACATTACATAGGTGCTAGATATTATTGTAATATCTGATCAGATCAATATATGCGATCTGATCAGATATATATTAGTGTCCCCACTAGTCTAGTGTTCTAAAAAACGCAGTGTTTGTGGGATCAGCCCAGATAACTGCTAGCACCTGCGTTTAGTCCCTCCGCCCAGCCCAGCCCGCCCAAGTGCAGGATCAATAGATCGCTGTCACTTACAAAACACAAAACACATATCTGCATCGCCTGATCCCTGCGGAATCTGCCAGTGAATTTGGTAGCGTTTGAAGCAGGCTCTGACAACCAGGTGCGCTTTTTTGCCTGTGAGTCACAAAATGTCTGGCCGCACGTACACTAGCGAACGGGCCCACAATGTGCTGAGTTTGACTGATGAGAGCGATGGGAAAGCCTCACTGTCAGATTCAGGTTCAGCATATGAACCTGTAGACAGCAGCGGCACCCTGTCAGATAGCTCTGACGATGGAGTTGTGGTCCCTGCTAGAGCCAGGCGTACCAGACCCCGTTCTGCTGTCACTGATGTGCATGAACCGCAGGGCTCTCGTATGCAGCAGAGAGCCAGTACTAGTGCCGCTACCTGTTCTGGTGACCTGGCAAGCACCAGCGGCCTAGTACCCCCTGGACAAAGACGAACCAGCACTGCAGTATCACATGGTGACGTGGCGAGTCTTTTAAAGCATGTCATGTTTGGTGTCTATGCACTCGGCATGAGATCAACTTTTATATTTCACCAAAAATTTGGGCAAAATAGTGTGTTTTTGTGCATTAAAATTCAAAAAAGTGTTTTTTTCCCCAAAAATTGCGTTTGAAAAATTGCTGCGCAAATACTTTCTGAAAAAAATTGTAACACCCACTATTGTAATCTGTAGGGCCTCTGCTTTAAAAAAAATATATTATGTTTGGGTGTTCAAAGTATTTTTCTAGCAAGAAAAGTATTTTTTTCATGTAAACAAAAAGTGTCAGAAAAGACTTGGTGGATCAAGTGGTTAGAAGAGTTGGTGATGTTGGCCATAAAATGGCAGGACAGTTCAAACCCCCCCCCCCCAAATGACACCATTTTGGAAAGTAGACACCCCAAGCTATTTTCTGAGAGGCATGTTGAGTCCATGGAATATTCAATATTTTTGTCATTAGTGATTGAAAAATGACAAAAAAAAAAAACAAAATACACAAAGTTGTCACTGAAATTATATATTGCTCACCCATGCCATGGGTATGTGTGGAATTACACCCCAAAATACATTCTGTTGCTTCTCCTGAGTACGGGGATACCCCATGTGTGAGACTTTTTGTAAGTCTATCCATGTACGGGACCCCGAAAACCAATCACCTCCTTCAGGATTTCTAAGGGCAAAAATGTATGCCTTCACCCCACACTACCTATCCAGGTTTCGGGGGCCATGAAATGCCCAGATAGCAAAAAACCCAAATGACCCCATTTTGCAAAATAGACACCCCAAACTATCTGCTGAAAGGCACGTTGAGTCCATGGAATATTTTATATTTTGCCACAAGTTTCCGGGAAATGACAATTTTTATTTACTTTTTTTTTCTTACACAAAGTTGTCAGTGAAATGTTATATTGCTCACACATGCCATGGGTATATGTGGAATTACACCCCAAAATTCATTCTGCTGCTTCTCTTGAGTACAGGGATACCCCATGTGTGAAACTTTTTGGGAGCCTATCCGCGTACAGGACCCCGAAAACCAATCACCGCCTTCAGGATTTCTAAGGGCATAAAATGATGATTTTACTCCTCAGTACCCATCACAGTTTTGGAGGCCCTGAAATGTAAAGGTAGCACAAAACTGCCCCAAATGACCTCATTTTGGAAAGTAGACACCCCAAGCTATTTGCTAAGAGGCATGGTGCACATTTTGCAGCTCTCATTTGTTTTGGAAAATGAAGAAATAAACTGATTTGTTTTTTTTTTTTACTTTTTTCAAATTTCCAAACTTTGTGACAAAATGAGAGATCTGCAAAATACTCAAAATACATCTCAGCAAATAGCTTGGGGTGTCTACTTTCCAAAATTGGGTAATTTGGGGGGGGGGGGATTTGTGCTTTCTGAAACTGTGATAGGGAGTGAGGAGTAAAATCACCTTCTTACGCACTTAGAAAGCCTGGAGGCGGTGATTGGTTTTTGGGGTTTTGTATGACTGCCAGAAAGTCTCACATATGGGGTATCCCCATATTCAGAAGAAGCAGCAGAATGTATTTTGGGGTGTAATTTTACATATACCCATGGCATGTTCAAGTAACTGATCATTTAGTGAGAACTTTGTGAAAAAAAAATTGTAATTTCCCCGAAAGTTGTGGCAAAATATAAAATATTTCATGGACTCAACATGCCTCTCAGCAAATAGCTTGGGGTGTCTACTTTCCAAAATGGGGTCACTTGGGGGGGGGGGTTGTGCTATCTGGGCATTTCATGGCCTCCAAAACTGAGATAGTTAGTGTGGGGTGAAGGCCTAAATTTTTGCCCTTAGAAATCCTGAAGGAGGTGATTGGTTTTCGGGGTCCTGTACACGGATAGGCTCCCAATATGTCTCACACATGTGGTATCCCCATACTCAGGAGAAGCAGCATAATGTATTTTGGGGTGTAATTCCACATATACCCATGGCATATGTGAGCAATATATCCTTTCAGTAACAACTTTGTGTAATTTTTTTTTTTTTGGTCATTTGTCAATCACTTATGACAAAAAAATAAAATATTCACTGTCCTCAATATGCCTCTCAGCAAATTCCTTGGGGTGTCTACTTTCCAAAATTGGGTCATTTGGGGGGGTTTGTACTGCCTCTCCATTTTAGCACCTCAAGAAATGAGATAGGCAGTCATAAAATAAAAGCTGCCGAAATTCCAGAAAATGTACCCTAGTTTGTAGACGCTATAACTTTTGCGCAAAACAATAAATATACGCTAATTGTTTTTTTTTTTACCTGAGACATGTGGCTGAATGTATTTTGGCAAAAATTTATGACTAAAATTTAGTTTATTGTATTTTTGTAATAACATAAGGTTGAAAATATCAATTTTTTTCAAAAATTTCCGTTCCTTTTTTGTTTATATCGCAAAAGATAAAAAGCACAGCGGTGCACAAATACCACCAAAAAAAAGCTCTATTTGTGGGAAAAAGAGAACTCAAATTTTGTTTGGGTACTGCATTACATGATCGTGCAATTACCATTTGAAGCGGCAGTGCCAAATTGAAAAAGTGCTCCGGTTCTAAAGCTGGAAATCCTTCTGGGGCTGAAGTGGGTAAAGTAGTGAGTGTACAGCTTGTATAACAGTGTAAATGTGCTGTCCCCTCAAAATAACTCAACACGTGGCAATTAATGTCTAAACCGCTGCCTACAATAGTGAGTATACACCTAATTGAAAATGTCCAAATTGTGCCCAAAGTGTCAATATTTTGTGTGGCCACCATTATTTCCCAGCACTGCCTTAACCCTCTTGGTCATGGAGTTCACCAGAGCTTCACAGGTTGCGACTGGAGTCCTCTTCCACTCCTCCATGACGGCATCACAGAGCTGGTGGATGTTAGAGGCTTTGTGCTCCTCTACCTTCCGTTTGAGGATTCCCCACAGATGCTCAATAGGGTTTAGGTCTGGAGAAATGCTGGGCCAATCCATCACCTTTACCCTCAGCTTCTTTAGCAAGGCAGTGGTCGTCTTGGAGGTGTATTTGGGGTCGTTATGGTGAAATACTGCCCTGCGGCCCAGTCTCCGAAGGGAGGGGATCATGCTCTGCTTCAGTATGTCACAGTACGTGTTGGCATTCATGGTTCCCTCAATGAACTGTAGCTTTCCTGTGCCGGCAGCACTCATGCAGCCCCAGACCCTGACACTTCCACCACCATGCTTGACTGTAGGCAAGACACACTTGCCTTTGTACTCCTCACTTGGTTTCTGCCACAAACGCTTGACATTATCTGAACCAAGTTTATCTTGGTCTAATCAGACCACAGGACATGGTTCTAGTAATCCATGTCTTTAGTCTACTTGTCTTCAGCAAACTGCAGGCTTTCTTGTGCATCATCTTTAGAAGAGGCTTCTTTCTAGGACAGCAGCCATGCAGACCAATTTGATGCAGTGTGCGGCGTATGGTCTAAGCACTGATAGGGTTACCCCCCACCCCTTCAACCTCTGCAGCAATGCTGGCAGCACTAATACATCTATTTCCCAAAGACAACCTCTAGATATAATGCTGAGCATGTGCACTCAACTTCTTTGGTCAACTATGGCGAAGCTTGTTCTGAGTGGAACCTGCTCTGTTAAACCACTGCATGGTCTTGGCCACTGTGCTGCAGCTCAGTTTCAGGGTCTTGGAAATCTTCTTATAGCCTAGGCCATCTTTATGTAGAGCAAAAATTCTCTTTTTCAGGTCCTCAGTGAGTTCTTTGCCACGAGGTGCCATGTTGAACTTCCAGTGACCAGTATAAGAGAGTGAGAGCATTAACACCAAATTTAACACACCTGCTCCCCATTCACACCTGAGACCTTGTAACACTAACAAGTCACATGACACCGGAGAGGGAAAATGGCTAATTGGGCCCAATGAGGACATTTTCACTCAGGGGTGTACTCACTTTTGCCAGCGGTTTAGACATTAATGGCTGTGTGTTGAGTTATTTTGTATTTTTTTTAATTTACACTGTTATACAAGCTGTACACTCACTACTTTACATTGAAGCAAAGTATCATTTCTTTAGTGTTGTTACATGAAAAGATATAATAAAATATTTACAAAAATGTGAAGGGTGTACTCAGTTTTGTGAGATACTGTACATTATATTCCCTGCTGATTTATTCAGGTGGTCCAGCATGATCTTATTAATTTAAAGTAAGGAACATTATATTTGGTACTTGCATATTTAAACTCTAAATGATTATAGGCATATTTCCATTAATGTAGTAGTTATTTAACCACTTCCCGACCACGCGCAGTATACTTACTGTGGCAGTGTGGCGCTGTCTCACGAATTGACTTAAATAGGAGGTGATTCACAGACGCGCAGATAGGGGGCGAGAGCGTGCCGCCGGTGGCGCGCTCTCGTGCCCGACGCACTCTGGAGGAGTGTGCCCGCGGCTCAGGTGGACTCGATGTCCGCCGGCGAGCCACGATGAGCTGCCAGAGGGTAAGAACGGGGTACCGCCGATGTAAACCCCGTTCTGACAGGCGGCATCTAACAGAACTACTGATCCTGGGAACGCCAGAAAATAATTCTCATGGTCTGTAAATGCAGCAACTTTTGCGCAAACCAATCAATAAACGCTGATAGCATTTTTTTTTACCAAAAATATGAGGAAGAATATAAATCAGTCAAAACCGATGAATACGTTTGTTTTTTTATATATTTTTTTGGATTTGTATTTTAGCAAAAAGTAAGAAATATTGGTTTTTTTTTTTGCAAAATTGTCGCTCTTTTTTTGTTTGTAGCGGTGATCCGAAATGATGCAGAGGTGACCGAATACAACCAAAAGAAAGCTCTATTTGTGGGAAAAAATGGACACAAATTTTGTTTGAGTACAGCGTCGCATGACTGCGCAATTGTCAGCTAGAGCAACGCAGTGCCGAATCGCAAAAAGTGCTCTGGTCCTACAGTGGGAAATCCTTCCGGGAAGAAGTGGTTAAAGACCCTTTAAGTGTGAGTGTGAGAAGCAGCTCATTACCTGGCAGTGAATCAATCTGTATTCTAGAGCACTTCAAGACTGGTGAAGGTGAATATTGGATGCACTGTTATAAAAAGTCTCCATGGCTAACCTAAGAGTTCAAATTTAGTTCTATTTACTAGATATCCCATCCACATAAACCATGAACAGATTTTGATCCCCATATAGGCATAGTTTTACCTCTTCTACTCACATCATAGATTTGTTTCGTTTGTGAATAACTTACATTAATCAATCAATACATACATATAAATGGAGATTGAAAGGTCTTATTCAGTTGGTCAGAGGATATTTTCATGTCATCCATTGTGTGACACATTAGTTAATTTCAAATGGAATATTTTTGATATGCAAACAGATCAGGTAGACAGATTCTGTATATATTCTATATTTTAAATGCATTTATCTGTTTACCTTAAGGCTTAATGTACACGGATGCTTTTTCAACCTCTTCTGAACTATTTTTTGACAGCTAGAAACCGTTCGCGTCTAGAAGCGTTTTTTTTTTTTTTTAAATGACAAACGCCTCTAAACGAAATGCTGCTAAATGCGAGTTACCACATTTAGGAGCATTTACAAGCTGTTACAGGTATTTGGTGTTTCAAATGCCTCTGAACTTCTGTCTGAACGCATTTTCTTGCTTTCCAAAAAAAGCTTCTTAACTCAACTGCCTAGAAACGGCTGTAAACGACCCTGTGTACATGTACTGATAAGATAACATAGAGGAGAGTTCAGGGGCAGCTGAAAAAATGCCCAACCGCTCCTAAACGTCTGTTTACCAGCAGCAGTGTGCATGAGGCCTAAGTTGTGCTTTAATGTTGCGACCCATCTTTGGTGTCTTCTTTTCACCGCCACAAAACCCTTAAAAAAACTATAAAACATGTCACAAATCAAGCTGAGCACATGAAGAAAATTTACATAAGCACAGGTTAACTTCAGTGGGAAATGTCAAATGATCAGCTTTCTGAATGTTTGGCTGTGTGTCTAGCTCTATGGTTGCAAATGGATGATTTGCTGGCTGGGTGGAAAGTTTACTTGTTTAGTTGTATCATGTATTTTTTTTTTTTGTCTTTATGGCTTAAAACTGGCAATACACTGTATGGATTTTGGCTGATTCACTGTTCAGGCATAACAGCTGGTGGGGCTGGCTATCAAAATACAATAAGCATATTGGGAAATCAGGAAGGATAGACTCATGTGAGCTACCACTGGTGGGTTGCTTTGGAAGGTGCATGCTCTGGGTCTGTGATCCTTATCTCTGCTGCACTATTTAGTATACCAATGCTATACATTCAAAATAAATCTAAGAAAACTAGACTGCAAAATTAGTAGTGGAGAAATGATTTGCTAATTAGGCACCCTCTCTGTATGTGGTGGCGCCCACACGAGCATAGTGGGGGGCCTATATAGGATGCATGCTGCCGTTTTAGCGTTCCAGACGGCGGCTGGACATGAAGGGAGATGCTCATGTATACAGGTATGCAGGTATGTGGCACTAGCATAGTGCCCCCTCTCCATCCTAGCTACTTACCTTGCCGGTCTTACTACATGGCCCCTCTCCTTCCCTCTAGATGGACCGGGACCACGTTAGTTGTTCATATAGGACGGACGCCGCTTTTGCAGCACCCTAGACAGTGCTACATGCACACGGTGAGTGATCATTACATACAGGTACTCGATAATAGGCTATAGTATCCCCCTTTATGATGGCACTACAATCTTGTTCTGACTATTTGGTTACTTTCCTGTCCACTTTTCTCTTTTTTGAGGAATCATACCTTGTGGGGACAATATTACCTACATATACTGCAGATATTACGCCCCTAAACCAAGATCCATCTGACAAAGTGCTAAACTGCTAGTAGCATGGGACTCCTTCTCTTATATTAAGCGTCTAACTTTGTGTGTGGGGGGGTAAGTTGGTATCATACATTATTGATAGGGATACATACCATCACGTCCACATATTAGACAATACAGATTAGGTATACCTCCTCTTTTTTCTTTCTAGGTATTTGTATCAGTCTATTTTGAAAAGATGTACTTAACTTTATACTCATTTAGAGACCCTTACTAGGTCTCCATTTTGTTTGTTGTTTCTTGCTTCTTGTATCAACAGTGTAGTGGTAGTGATAAGGCTATTTAGAGAGTACCTCATTTTAATACAATGTTTACACACAGGTATATACCTGCTTGTACCTTCATCCATCTGTCCGCATCTATTCCTATCGCCCCCTGTGTCCGCCCCCCTGAGAATTATTCCCATGAGCACAGACAGCCAACTGCAAGCATTACAAATGATATGACTGCCATAGAGTGATATACATATTATATTGCAATATATAATTATGGATATGTCTTCTTTTTTAAGTAATCTCAACCCAGGATGCGAGAGGTCCTGAGGAAGCTTGTTTAAAAGCGAAACGCATTGACCTGCTGTGCATGAACACTGTGATCCGTCTTTGGTACAATGTATTGTGTAAATGTACCAGAAACGGCTTAGAGATTTGGTATAGGCCATCTTATGGGAATTGTTTATAGTCTGCAATACTCTAAGATTTTAAGATTATGCTTTTTCTTTTTAATGAATTTGTTTAAATAAATATATGCTATTTTAATAAATTATGAGTGTGCTGTATCGTGGTGTGCCCATAAAATCCACCTTATTGAGGGGCATTCCCCTCTTGTTCTTTCTCTATTTATAGCAACCTCCTCCGACACACAGTTCTATCTTCCGTCTCCCAGAACTTGGGAGAATTTATCAGGCTGATAACAGAGCAATGGAGGAGCAGACATCTATGGGACACAGCTCTTTGAAGGGAGATAGCAAAACACTACAGATATATGTGCTCAGCTCAATTTTCATTAATTCGGTTTACATCCACTTTAAAAAGCATCTAAACACCAGTCAGATATTCCACTTCTTTAGATTTTTGAATGCTGAAGAGTGTGGCTGAGCTGCCTGTTTTTTAAGGAAAGAAAGTCACCAGAGTAACACATAAAAGCCTGTGATGATTTAATAAATATATGTAGGACAGGGCAGGTCTTGTACTAAAATGAAGGTGTCAAGGGCTCTAATTTTTCAGCTACAACTTGTATTCCATAGTTTGCTGACTCTTCGATCACCAGTAATTTGTAATATTAAAATCAGTGTGAAGTTTAACTTTTTTTTTGTTAAGTTCTTTCTCTTAAGTTCTTTTTTTCCTCTGTATATCTGCCCTCCTTATAGTTGCCTTCTACTAATTTCTTAACCACTCCTCCACCCCTAAATATCTTACTACCATCTTAGTACCATATACTACATACCGTGTGAATGACTTAAAATATTCCCTGTGCACTCAGATTCAGTTGATCTTAATAATTTTTGTGAATTCACATTGGGGTATTTAAATGAATGTTTATTTACAGTATATCAGCCAACTTTTATTGCTAAAGGAATGACTAATGCAAGAGTCAATTATGAAACAAGAAATGAAAATTATTGATTGAACTGATTTGAATGTAATGCTTCTCTAGTGGAAATAGTGAACACGTTTGAAGGAGCCAATTCTGGGGCTTGTGGCTCCCCAGTCAGTGTATCTCCTGTACTCTCCAGGTTTCAGGTAATATTGACGTCCCCTGTAGTTAGGTTCCTCATAGAACATCCAGTATCCATCTTGTATTTGGACAGAGTAGATGTCATGATAACGGAATCTTTCATAAACATGAGGGCAATCTTCAGTGAATTCCATCATTTGACCTCTGAAGTCTTCTCTCTCATAAATTCTAACCCTAAATGAACCTTGATGCTGTGTTAATAAAAGATAATAGTTAACATTCAATTACATTTCCAAAAACAACATAGTATACTTCTATTGTATAAAAAATAATAGAGAGTAATAGAGTAATTGACCTGGCATTAAAATTCACTTCTAATTAATCAATAAGTTGATGTCAGCATGGATAAATCAGCAACAATGTTGTTTCCTAACTAACAGGCTAGTAAGCCCAGATCACATGATCTCTGGCTACCACCCATCAACTACAAAAGTAAGTAACTGAGAAAGGCTCATGTTTTCAGTCAGATAGACCACATTGAGTAGACTTGTAGTGGAGGAACAGCAAAACACAAAGGAAGCTTAAGCAGCATATGTAATAAGCATATACTGCTGCTTCCATGTGCATACAATTTATAAATAAAGGAAAATATGAATATATTAATACCCATTTATAAGAAGATTTGGGTTTCAATATTTTAATGTGAACAGGGCATAATATCATTACAGTCAGCTAGGGTCTATAAATCTATATAAACGGTCCAAACCAATCATATAGATATGTTCTACGACTTTAGGTATTTTTACATCTTGACAAACATTTATTAAACAGCAGCTGACAAAACTATTAAATATTACCTGGGGGCTCAGACGGCAAGATTTAATAGAGTCATTATAGCCCATCCATTGCTGAAAGTCAGGATATTCTCCCCTGTGAAGGAAATACTGGTGTCCTCTGTAGTTGGGATGTTCATACAGGATCCAGTTTCCACTTTCTACACGGATGGAGTTGCAGCGTCTGAAGTATGAAGACAGGTCTGGGCATTCAGAGTTGCACTCATAGGAGCGACCCTGGAAGTTTCTGTCCTCATAGAAGATGATCTAGGAAATTAAGTTTTTATAAATTGGGAACTTGGAACATTTGCAATAATCAGTTTTAAAGTTATATTTTTATTTTAAGCTTTTAATTTTGCATGACACAATGGGGAAGATGTACTAAAACTGGTGCACACAGAATCTGAAGCAGTTGTGCATAGTAACCAATCCGCTTCTCACTTTAACTTGTTCAATTAAGCTTTGAGAATAAAACCTAAAAACAGATCACTGGTCACTATGCACAGATGCACCAGATTTTGTGTGCACCAGTTTTAGTAAATCTCCCCCAATGGCTACATGCACATTGGTGTTTTTCATGTTCCTGTTCTGGACTGCATCAAATTATAGTCAGCTATAGTACTGTAAGCATACTAAGGTGAAACTGCATAGAAAGAAAAACAAATGCACACCCTTTTATACACTGGCAGGCATGGACATTTAAAGTGCAGGTCTACTTAAAACATAGATACTGTATATATAGTTAGATACGTAGGTTTACTAAAAATCCTGTAAAGTTCCCCATCCCGCCTAGTTTCTATTAGATCAAAAGACAGTCCTTAGATACAGCTTGGTACATTTTATATTGCCTGGCTCTCTGCTGTGCAGGACTGTGTCCCCATCTGAATCTCTCCGTACATTCCATGCCACAAGATCTCTAGAGATGAATGGAAGAGTTAAGCTGGCTTTACAAAAATGCAAAAACATCTCTCTAAACCTGAACTCAGTGACACTGTAGTAAAAAAAAGTCTGCCCTTCCTGCAAAGATGTATGCCTTACAAAGTTAGCTTGAATCACCCTTGTGTTGCCCATACAGTTGTGCTCATAAGTTTACATACCCTGACAGAATGTATGATTTCTTGGCCATGTTCCAGAGAATATGAATGAGAACACAAAAACATTTTTCACTCATGGTTAGTTTTTAGCTGAAGCCATTTATTATCAATCAACTGTGTTTTCTGTTTTTAAATCATAATGACAACAGAAACTACCCACATGACCCTGATCAAAAGTTTACATACCCTGGTGATTTTGGCCTGATAACATGCACACGAGTTTACAAAAAGGGGTTTGAATGGCTATTAAAGGTAACCATTCTCACCTGCGATCTGTTTGCTTGTATTTAGTGTGTGTGTATAAAAGGTCAATGAGTTCCCGGACTCCTGTCAGACCCTTGCATCTTTCATTCAGTGCTACACTGACATTTCTGGATTCTGAGCCATGGGGAAAGCAAAAGAATTTTCAAAGGATCTGCAGGAAAAGGTAGTTGAACTGTATAAAACAGGAAAGGGATATAAAAATATATCCAAGGGATTGACAATGTCAATCAGCAGTGTGAAAACTCTAATCAAGAAGTGGAAAATTAGAGGTTCTGTTGAAACCAAACCACGGTCAGGTAGACCAACTAAAATTTCAGCCACATTTGCCAAGAAAAATTGTTTGGGATGAAATGAAAAACCCACAAATAACTTCAGGACTCTCTGAAAACATGTGGTGTGGCTGTTTCAAGATGCACAATAAGGAGACACTTGAAGAAAGATGGGCTGCATGGTTGAGTCACCAGAAGAAAGACATCACTACGCAAATACCACAAATACACAAAACAGCACAGAGACAAGCCTCAAACCTTCTGGCACAAAGTCATTTGGAATGATGAGACCAAAATTTAGCTTTTGGTCACAACCATAAACACTACATTTGGAGAGGAGCCAACAAGGCCTGTGAAACACTGAGGTAGATCGCTGATGTTTTGGGGATGTGTGAGCTACAAAGGCACAGGATATTTGATCAAAATTGATGGTAAGATGAATGCAGTATGTTATCAAAACATACTGGAGGAACATTTGCTTTTATCAGCTAGTAAGCTGCGCATGGGATGTACTTGGGCATTCCAACATGACAATGATCCAAAACACAAGACCAAGTCGACCTGTCATTGGCTACAGCAGAATAAAGAGAAGGTTCTGGAGTGGCCATCCCAGTCTTCTGACCTCAATATCATTGAGCCACTCTGGGGAGATCTCAAACGTGCAGTTCATGCAAGACAGCCCAAGAATTTCCAGGAACTGGAGGCTTTTTGGCAAGAGGAATGGGCAGCTTAGCTTTACCATCTGAGAAGATAGAGTCTCATCTACAAATACCACAAAAGACTTCAAGCTGTCATTGAAGTTAAAGGGGGCAATGCACGGTATTAAGAACTGGGGTATGTAAACTTTTGATCAGGGTCATTTGGGTCGTTTTTGTTGTCATTATGATTTAAAAATAGTAAACACAGTTGATTGATAATAAACGGCTTCAGCCAAACACTAACCATGAGTGAAAGAAATGTTTTTGTGTTTTCATTCATATTCTCTGAAAAATGGCCAAGAAATCATAAATTCTGCCAGGGTATGTAAACTTATGAGCACAACTGTATTTGAAAAGGGATCAAAGTCTTTACCAAGTGACCTGTTAGTTTAACATCTATTGTTGGGAAGATATTGAAGAGTGCAATAGAAGACCACATGGATAAGTTCTTGCTGAAAAAAAATATTTGAAGCAACAGACAGAATGGATTCATGAAAGACAGAAGTCAAAACAAACCTTATTTATTTTTATGAGGAGCAGTGGTGGCTGGTGAAATTTTAGGATGGGGGGGTGCCAGACCACATCCTTCCTTTTTGACCCTCCCCCCCTCCTCTTATAAGCCCCATCCCTTATATATTCCATCCATTGTGTCAGGAGTATACAACCCAGCATCACCAGATAGGGTATATACAGAATCACCATATAGGGTATATACAGCATCACCAGATAGGAGTATAAAGCATCACCAGTTAGGAGCATACAGCATCACCAGATAGGGTATATACAGCATCACCAGATAGGAGTATAGAGCATCACCAGATAGGGCATATACAGCATCACCAGATAGTAGTATATAGCATTGCCAGATAGGAGTATACAACATCACCAGATAGGAGTATACAGCATCGCCAGATAGGGTATATACAGAATCACCAGATAGTAGTATACAGCATCACCAGATCCTCAGAGCTCTGAGGAAGAAGGTGCGCCTTCGAAACATGTCAGCTAACAGCAGCCCCTATGTCCTCTCCTTCATGGTTCGGAGACTGCTGTCAGAATAGGACTGAATGCTCCTAATTGGTGGCTAAGATAAGCGAATATTCTTCACATGTTTGTGAGTATTTTTATCTTCCTTTTAATAAACATTTTCTTGGGATTATGCACTAGGCGGTGCACCCTTTTTTTCTTTATTTTTCCAGTGATGCCCGGGACATCCCCTATCCTTGAGGGCAGCAAGGCAACAGCTACTATCCCTGGAGTGACTGTTCACCTTACATCACACTGTTGCACAGGAGTAACTGTTTGTCTACATTTATACAGTAATCAGTGGCAATTTTTAGCTCTGATTGCTGTATAAATGTCAATGGTCCCAAAAAAGTGTCAAAAATGTCCGATCTGTCCACTGCAATATCGCAGTCCCGATAAAAATCGCAGATCGCCACTATTACCAGTAAAAAAATAAATAAATCAATTGTCATAGTTTGTAGACGCGATAACTTTTGCGCAAACCAAAAAATAAATGCTTACTGTGATTTTATTTACCAAACATATTTAGAAGAATACATTTTGGCCTAAACTGATGAATACATTTGTTTTTTTTATATATTTTTTTTGGATATATATATTATAGCAAAAAGTAAAAAAAATAGTTTTTTCTTTTTCAAAATTGTCGATCTTTTTTTGTTTATAGCGCAAAAAATAAAAACCGCAGAGGTGATCAAATACCACCAAAAGAAAGCTCTATTTGTGGGAAAAAAGGACATCAATTTTGTTTGGGTAAAACACAGCATGACCACGCAATTGTCAGTTAAAGCGAAACAATGCCATATCGCAAAAAGTGCTCTGGTCACTTCCCGCAAATCGCTGTATATAAGCCGCAGTTGCTTTAACCTCCCTGGCGGTATGATTATTTCAGATTTTTGGTGCTGAAAGCGGTACGATTATTTTGCATGGAAATATGGCATTTTATATTGTATGCCTGTAATTCTGAGGAATAACTCACTTAACCACTTCAGCCCCGGAAGGATTTCCTGCTTTAGGACCGGAGCCCTTTTTGCGATTCAGCGCTGCGTCGCTTTAACTGACAATTGCGCGGTCATGCGACGTTGTACCCAAACGAAATTTGCGTCCTTTTTTTCCCACAAATAGAGCTTTCTTTTGGTGGTATTTGATCACCGCTGCGTCATTTCTGATCGCCGCTATAAACAAAAGAAGAGCGACAATTTTGCAAAAAAACCCAAATTTCTTACTTTTTCCTAAAATACAAATCCAAAAAAAAAAAATAAAAAAAACATTTTTTTTCACCGTTTTTGGCCGATTTATATTCTTCCTCATATTTGCGATAAAAAAAATCACAATCGGCGTTTATTGATTGGTTTGCGCAAAAGTGGTCGCGTTTACGGATGATAAGAATTAATTTTTGGGGTTTTTAATTTTTTTTTATTTTTTACTAAAAATGGCGGCGATCTGCGATTTTTTGCGGTACTGCAATATTTCAGCTGCCATATCGGACCATTTTGACACTTTTTTGGGACCATTGGCATTTATACAGCGATCAGTGCTATAAAAATGCACTGATTACTGTGTAAATACCATTGGCAGTGAAGGGGTTAACCTGCAGGGGGCGCGCTAAGGGTTAACTATGTTCCCTGGGCGTGTTCTAACTGTATAGGGGCTGCCTTGGCTGGGGAAGGGAAGTGGTCACAGCCTTCACGTAAAGGAAGGCTGTGATCACAGCCCTTCCCCCTCACACAGAGCGGAGGTCCGTGTTTACATACACGGACCTCCGCTCACTCGCTCCAGGGGGGCCATCGCGGGTAGCCGGCGGCAATCGAAGCCGCCGCACCCGCTCCCTGGCCCCCCCTGGACACAGTGAGCGCGCGGGCGCGCCTCCGGCGGCGCGCGCTCACTAAACTCGTTCCCGCAGCCGCCGTCGTATGACGGCGATTTGCGGGAACGAGCCACTTTGCCGCCGTCAGATGCCGATCGGCGGTCGGCAAGTGGTTAATTCTGTCCAAACAAGAGTCTAGTAGACATCCCGGGTATGATAAAGTTTGAAACATGAAATCATAAATTATAATATAATAAATAACTATATATAATTATCAGAAATAATAACGTAATAGTAATAAAATTTATTCAATAATGTAATCAAACCAAAAACATTGAAATTTGCTCATTTGCAGAATTGTCGCTGTTGTCACTTTCAGTTTCTGATGATAAATTTCCCCAAAAATCAGTATCACTCAATTCTGCAAATGATTCTTATTTACTATCGGTGTTTTCTAGCTGATAAAAAAACACTTTTGATGTAAAGGGACACTTTTTGTTTGCTATGTACATTCTCATGTTTCCAGGCAGAAAGAATGGCATATATAATATAAAAGTGCATGCAGGGCTGTGGGCAAACCACTAGGGACAAAGGGGATGTGAAATGATTTCATACAGCAATGTAATCTGTAAGATTACAGTGTACTGTATGTATACTGTGTGTTTCACTATTTGAATTTCCCACCGGTCTCTGTCCCCGTGAGATGCGACGCTCGCAGGGAACGAAGCCCGGCACACAGAGGCATCGGGCGGAGGGACAGACACGCTGACACTGCGGAAGGACATCGCTGGATCCAGGGGACAAGGTGAGTAACCCAGCCTGGATCCAGCAATGCAATCCCGAGTGTGGCTCGGGGTTACCGCTAATGGTAATGAAATTCCACCCCGAGCCACACTGGGGATTACCACCAGGGAGGTTAAGTGGATGGTATCGTGATATAGCCTGCAGCTGGTACCGTTTTTATAGAGCTGGCGGTCGGCTATCTGGCGATAATGGGATCCAGCTCGGGAGCCAGTCAGTCACTATCCCAAGGGGCGGGAAGGGGACAACCCCCCCTCCCGCTGCCTTTCGCCGCTCTTCTCTGACCTCCCGTCCCACCGGGAGAAGAGAGCTCTGATCCGATGCACCCGCCGGCTAGAAGGGCACCTGAAGGAAGCCGGAATCGGCTCCGATAGGGTCTCATTTGTCAAATTATGGAAGCAATGTCACAACGTCACTTCTGGTTTACTTGGCGGCTAACGGCGCCAGTTTAAAAAAAAATGACAGTATTCAGATCTGAATACTGTCAAGTGTAAAGGAGGTATGGGGGGTCTGTTAGACCCCCCCATCCCTACATAAAGAGTACCTGTCACCATCTATTACTATCACAAGAGATGTTTACATTCCTTGTGATAGCAATAAAGGTGATCAGTTTCTTTTTTATTCAAAGGAACAGTGTTAAAAAGAAAAAAAAATAAATGGCTTGCAGCAAAGAAAACGCATACGTAAGTCGCGCCCGCATATGAAAACGGTGTTCAAACCCCACACGTGAGGTATCACCGAAATCACCGGAGTGTAAGCAGTAATTCTAGCAAAATACCTCCTTTGCACCTCTAACCTGGTAACCGTTAAAGTTTTTTAAAGCATCGCCTATGGAGATTTTTAAGTAACGGAGTTTGTCGCCATTGCTCAAGTGTACGCAATTTTCAACCATAACATGTATGGTATCTATTTACTCGGCATAACATCCTCTTTCACAATATACAAAAAAATTGGGCTAACTTTACTGTTGTCTTATTTTTTAACTCAAAAGAGTAAAATGTTTCCACATAAATCTCAAAAAGACCGCTGCGCAAATACCGTGTGACAAAAAGTATTGCAACAATCGCCATTTTATTCCCAGGGTGTTTGAAAAATATATATATATAATGTTGGGGGTTCTAAGTAATTTTCTAGAAAAAAATATTTTTTAACTTGTAACCAACAAATGTAAAAAAGGGCTCCGGTGGGTAAGTGGTTAAGGGGGCAAAGCCTTCCGGGGCTGAAGTGGTTAAACAGAAATAACAGATATAGCAACAGTATTTAATTGGTATATTAAACAGACTTAAAATGGTAGTTGAGGTTACCCCTAAATATTCCACCCACCTCACATCTAGTCTGCATATCCTATATAAAAAAGATCCATGTACTTACCTTTTTTTTTTCTGTCCGGTTTAGTCATGTGATTCAGCAGCTCTGGTGTAAGGGAGCACTTGACAACAGCTGTGAAATCATGAAGCACTAACGTAACCCATAGGCTCTCATGGTACAGCCATTGAGGGCAACCAGAACTGCTGAGTCACGTTACTGGTCCAGACTAGATTAAAAATAGGTAAGTAGACACAACTTTTTTATACAGGGAATGCAGAATAGGTAGGAGGAGGAGGAGGGAGGGAACATGTTTTAAGAATAGTAAGAGTTAGCCATTGTTTCTACTTTAAAGGAAACAAATAAAAAATCAGTGTTGGGGGTCTACATATACGTTAAAAATAATTGTTTATTCTCATAATGATCATAGAGTAGAATTCTACTTCTTTACTTTATTTCTGAAATTTCCAAATATTATTTTTAAAACAAATTGACTCTAAAGCATTTCCTGTAGATACAATTCTGCTGATTATTTTGATATTTGTTTCACTTGTTAAATAAGCTTAACATTCCTTAATTATTGAAAAGGAGGATAAAAAGATGTTATATAGTGCGTGATGAGCATTAGTATGAATCTTAATTCAGCTTTAAAATCCTTATTTCTAAATGTATATTCATCATCTGCTTATCATATTATAATTAAATAATTACCTTTCCCATTTTGTATAGAATATCAAGATCTGTTCAAGTGAACTGCTCTGCTTGGAAAGAGGGAGCCTTTTATGCTGTACCTTATTTGCATGCGTTTGAAATAATGCTGATCTTTTTAGTGGATACAAATGTATAGCTATTGTATTCATCATTATGTAAATTTGTGCTTAGTATGTATATACTGTATGCTTAATGTCTTTCTTTGTTGGATACCTATATCCCAAAGCTTTACCTAAACAGCTATACAGCACTTTTAAACAAAATCTATTTTGTAAGTGTGTGAATAGTCTCTGTTGCAGTACTGAGCATAGTCTGTTAGCAGTTTAGGGCACTAATACACAAAAAGCCTTTATGTGTTTTATTTCCAGAAAGTTCAACCTGTGTTCAGAATAAAACAAATTTAGTACACTGTTGCTTAGACTGTAATTAGTAAGGATAAAAATATACAGTATATAAAATTTTGAAAAAATTAAACAGGACGGGAAGATTTTTTTGTTTGCTTTAATAACAGTTATGATCATTTAGAGTTCTTACAGTCTGGAATTAAAAAAAAGAATATTTAAGGACTCCTACACGCTTGTATATTCCGTTGTGGTGCATAACTGCACAAGTGTTAATATGTGGTATTGTGTGCAATAACATGCATTGTGTTAAAGCTATGCATTCATTTTTATATGAATTTATAAAACAGCAGAAAATATATACCTGAAGCATTCTTTAAAGAAGCTCACCAAAATGCAAGGCACATGTGATTTAATTAATGTGCTGCAGTGCATGTACATTGCAGACTACTGTACATATGTAGCAGGGTACCATTTTGAATGAATGAAACTGCAATGTATCCACAAAAAGCCATGCAATTTTTTGGGGTTGACTTACTAAAACAGGAGAGTGCAAAATTTCATGCAGCTGTGCATGTTAGCCAATCAGCTTCTCACTTCAGCTTGTTTAATTAAGCTTTTGATAAAAATAAAACAAAAAAAAAAAAACTGGAGGCTGTTGTCAGATGTTATCGGTAGGAATGAGCAAGTTCTCTCCAAACTTTGGCTGTTCAGGCATTTGAATGAATGCCTGTTCGGCAGGAGCTGAGTATATACATAAAAGTGGTATTTCTACTGTTTCCTTATACGACAACTTTCCCCTATCACTGGTTCTTAGGGAAGCAGCGGATACAGCGGGTAGGAACTGTTGATATAATGGCACCTTGCCTTACATGGGCGGCATTACCCAGCTGCATAAGCAAAGAAGCAAAGATAGCAGTGACACCACTGCCCAAATATGGTCCTTGGCATGCCAGTAGACAAGATGGCTCCCCTGGGCAGACTTCTGTGAATCGTCACAGGTTAATTCACATTCCTTGCCATGCATATAAAAGACGGGCACATGCCCACATGTATACCTTTGCGCATATCCCCAAGCAATAGTGTGCTCACTAGCACTAGTGACAGACAATGGCACCAAATGGGCTATTTAAATGGAGTCAGTGCTCAGGTTCAGTGCTGTTTTGTCTACAGTATTCTGTGTGTCCTAAGACTCTGTGATCCAGTATCCTGACACAAGTTTCTGCCCTGGCTCATCTTGACTACTCCTTGAACTCTGCCTGTACTGACCTGGGCTTGTGTTCTGACCACCCCTTCTGTATGCTCCTCTTGCTACTGCTCCTCTGATTGGCTCCTGACCTGGCTTGTAACTTGACCTCATTCTTTCCTGTACCTGAACCGTCTGCCAGTGTATGACTTAGCTATTATTCCTGCTGCTGTCAGTACCTACCTGCCTACCATCCAGCTGAGCCTGCTTATCTACAGCCTGCTACCAGCATATACTTCAGCAGCCTGCTGTTGCCATTGCCACTCTGCTTCTTTCTACTGCTCACCAGCTGCCTTTCACCTGCCTGCTTCACTAAAGACCACTGACGACTGCCCACACCTGGCATGGACACCTGCTATCAGGGAAGGTTTGCCCATAGCGTAAATCAAGTTTCCCAATGCATAGATATGTGCATGCACAGTCCAGAAACTGGCTGGGCAGATGTGCACAGATGCGGGCATAGGAACACACATGTGTGCCCATGTGAACTTGTGCATCTAGATACGTGCCTGTTACCAATGCTGGTGCCAAATGGTCTATTTAAAGAAGGCTGCAGTATTGTCTCATTGCTGTTTGGTCTACAGCTTCTGTGTTCTCATTCCTGATTCTTGTGTTTGACCTCTGATCCTGACCTGGCTTGCTCCTGACCTTCGGTTGTCTGCTACCTGCCCTGACCTTGCCTTTCTCTGAATTCTGCTTCTGTCTCCTTTTGCTGCCTGACCTACCTCCCGTAACTGACTTGGCTTGTAATCCGACTATCCTGCTGCCTGTCGTCTATGCCTGATCTGCCTGACCATTACCAACCGGGCTTGTCTGACCCTGCATCCTGCTCATCCAGCCTGGTACAGCTCTTCAGTCTAGTGAGCTCACATCTGATTCCTGCTTCCTTCTGCATATCCACAGTCTGCCACCAGCTAAGCTCTGTGTCAGCTCCTCTGCCCCCAGCCTGTTCTGCTGCCACATCCACCTGCTGACTGATGCTGCACATGCAGACTACTGGACTGATCACACGCACTTGCTGAACTTCCATGGTTGCTGTCTCATTAGCAGTGGCCCCCGAGTCAAAGCTGTATGAGAGGCTTTCCTCTTCATATCAGGCTCACTAACCAGGTATGTGACACCTGCTCTGTAGCTAGCAAGACCTACAGGCACTCATGCCACTCTGTACTCCAGCACCATCTGTTCATACTACCAGGGGCCCCAAGTTAGAGGTGAAATAGAGGCCTTCCTCATAATATCAGGCTCTTCTTCCAGGTAAGTGACACACCACTACCCACACCTCCTGCCTTATATACAGTAACTGATGACAGCTCCAGTAGCTGTCATTCATCTAGTGGTACAGTTGGAACTGATCAGGTGTGCTGGGCTGTTTGGATTTTTTTTCTGCGAGTCAATAAGCGGCTACCATTGTGATTGATGATGAATTTATAACGAGGAACAGTTTTTTAATTTTCTTTTAAATAAATGACTTGTCACATGTTTAGGTGTCTTTTTCTGGGTTACCTTTTTTTTTGTGAATGAGTACAGGTACCCCATACTCATTCACAAAGGGGGGGTAGATATTGGGGCCCCTTTACTATTAAAGAGGGCTTTTGGATTCTGATAAGCCCCCACCTACAGACAATCACAGCCACCAGTCAGGGTTGTGGGGAAGAGGCTCTTGTCCTCATCAACACGGTACCCCCTCCATGTTCAGGGAATGAGACCTGGTATAAGTTGGGAGGGGCACATGCTTTCCCCCCCTTTCCTGGCCAGCCAGGTAGTATGCTCAGAGTAGGGATTTCTGATATGGATATTTAGAGGGACTTTGTGCTTTTTTTTCCTGCATGAGGTATCCCCTTAAAATCTTTACCAGACTTAAAGGATTATTCTTGCTGTAGGATGTGCTACAGCAAAAGTGACATTTACAAAGAAAATAGTGATAAAGTTTAAATTGCCAGTAAATTTCATTTCATTGCCAGATTCCTAAAAAAAAACAGCACAAAGCCCCCCCCCCCAAAATACAAAGAAAACTCTTGAAAGGGTGCGTAAAAAAAAATGCACATACAGTCCTGCTCACCATTATTGGCACCCCTTCATGTTTTGCATAACTGAGTGAATGTCTTCAGAAATAAATGGAAATGTACCAAATTTATATCAGCAGGATCCACGTAAAAAAAAATGCGTGGGAAAGTTCTCAAAAGAAACATAAAACCCCCCCCCCCGAAACACGACAAAAAAAAATCCTTAGACCGTTACTTTACTTTAAATGACCGTTAAATTTGAAATAGTGATAAAAGAAACATTTACAGTGAAAACGACATCGTGTAGGATGTCGTTCTTATTAGGAAATTCAGACCATTTCTAAAATTCCCCTATGGAGTACGTCCTTTTTTTTCGTGTTTCAGGGAGATTTATAGGTATAGTCTTTAGGGATGAGACTCGTATGATGGACCGACCGGTCCTTTCCCCCCCTTTCGTACACGGGGAGGGTTGA
>BLSH010481413.1:1690423-1705298 GCA_018402905.1 Glandirana rugosa
TAATTGAAGTGGCCATCGCAGTCACCAGACTTAAATCCGATTGAGAACCTCTGGTGGGACTTAAAGAAAGCAGTTGCAGTGCGCAAGCCTAAGAATGTGACTGAACTGGAGGCTTTTGCCCATGATGAATGGGCGAAGATACCCGTAGATCACTGCAAGACACTTGTGTCAAGCTATGCTTCACGTTTAAAAGCTGTTATAACTGTAAAAGGATGTTGTACTAAGTACTAAGATTGAATGTCACTTGGGGGTTGAATAAAACTGATAATGATGTGAGCTCAGAAAAGACATTTGTGGTTATTTCATTATAAATGTTATGTTATATTTGTCTGACCTACACGTGCCTCTTTGATTTAATTGTAAGCAGGATGACTGAATGATCATAATCAATGTCAAACCGACAAAAACAATCAATTTCAGTGGGGGTTGAATAATTTTGAACACAACTGTATGTTGGTTAATTTGATACATTTCCTTCAGTAGATATTCCACAATATGTACATAAACTTCATGGGTGCCAATAATGGTGAGCAGGACTGTAACTCTGGCACTCCTGTATCCAAGACTCCTAGAGTCAAAGATAACTGCTACTGAAGTAAGATTTCACTCTGAGGCCTTTGGCCTATTGACTGCAACAAACTGAATTACGATATAAGATCTTAAAAACTCAAACAAGAGACTCTATAACATAAAGGACACCTCTACCCAACACTCGGAACAAGCTTCGCTTCAACAGAAACTGTTCAAATTTTTCCTAAAAGCATCAATCAAAAGAGATCGGCAACAAACTTTTAAAGAGAGCTTTAAATCTCCTGGAGAACTTAAATAACATATTAGCGGTAATGGCTATAAGACTAAATTGAAGGACCAAGTTAAGGTCACTGATAGCCAAGGAACAATCTTTGATCCAATAGAACTATGACATAACTCAAGAAACTTCAAATGACATGCTTGAAGGATTAATTGACTCATACCAGAGAAAGAACAGAAACTTCCATAATTGACAACAAAACTACAGTAGATAACTGTTATGTTTTTTTTTCTTCTCTAATTTTTTATTTTATTATTCCAGGTTGTGTTGTGTTTCTCTTTTTTGGAGGCAGGGCTAAGCATCCGTCTCGGCACATGACCATCTACAGATAACCAAAAGCCCGGTCGGTAAGACTTTGTGATTAGAACTATTGAAAAAAATCACAAAATGACGCATCAATTATAATGAACTGACCAAGGTATGTGCTGGGAGGGATGGGATGTCTAACTCCACAGTTCCATATCCCCATGTTAATACATAATATACTTAACTAAGAGGGGGGCTCAGTCGTCGGGTTATGGGGGACGGGTACTGGGGGGGGGCACGCGGCCGATTTTGGCAGAGGTGTCCCCTCTCCCCCCCGACACGGCTTAACTTCTCCTCTAGATTACAAGCTTTTCCAGGCTTACTGCTTTATGAAAAGTTAAAAGAGAAAGAGGTGTCTTACTAGACTAAGATCATTCTGACAGTTATTAACAGATTCATTTTGCTATTTGTATACCAGAAAAATGTAAATATTATCTCTTGGGCAACAAACTGAATTAAGATATAAGATCTTAAAAACTCAAATAAGAGACTTTTTAACAAAAAGGACACCACTACCCAGTATCTACATACCATTACTTGGAAAAAGCTATGCTTCAACAGAAACTGCTCATATTTTTACTAAAAGCAGCAATCAAAAGAGATCGGCAACGAACTTTCAAGGAGAGCTTTACATCTCCTGGAGAACTTAAATAACATACGAGCGGTAATGGCCTTAAGACTAAATTGAAGGACTTAAGACCATGTTAAAATAACTGATAGCTAAGGAACAATCTTTGATCCAACAGAAATAAGATATATCTCAGGAAATTGCAAATGACATGCTTGAAGGATTAATTGACTCATACCAGAGAAAGAAGAGAAACTTCCATACTTGATAACAAAACCTACAATAGACAACTGTTATGGTTTTTTCTTCTCTAAGTTTTTTATTTCCTGATTCCAGGTTGTGTTGTGTTTCTCTTTTTCTGAGGGGGGGGGGGGGGGCAGGACATCGCATCCGTTGTGGCACATGACCACCTACAGACAACCAAAAGCCCGGTCGGTAAGATTACGTGATTAGATCTATTGAAAAAAACACAAAATGACGTTTCAAATATAATGAACCGACCAAGGTGTGTGCTGGGAGGGATGGGATGTCCACTTCCATAGTTACATATTTCCATGTTAATATATAGTATACACAACTGAGAGGAGGGCTCAGCTGCTGAGTTATGGGGGGCGGGGACTGGGGGGGCACGTGGCCGATTTTGGCAAGGATGCCCCCTCTCCCCCCCCGACCCACCTTGTCTTCTCCTCCAGATTACAAGCTTTTCCAGGCTTACTGCTTTATGAAAAGTTAAAAAGAGAAAGTGGTGTCTTACTAGATTAAGATCATTCTGACAGTTATTAACAGATCCATCTTGTTATTTGCTTACCAGAAAAATTTAAATGTTATCTCTCGGTTTATGTGATGATCCATATTCTGAATAGATTAGAAACCTAAACACTAACAAACCACTTTATTATCCTAGTATTTGATAAATACTTTCTATTCGCCAAAGAAAGCTACTTCCACCTCCCCAATAGAAAGTATTATAATTAAACAAACTATAAATCAACAACTAAATTCTAAAAACCCTACGTACTCCCGAACCTGCAGACTAGGTCGGAGGTCGTATAAACAGAGTACTCACTTATTTAAATCAGAACTTTACACAGATTTTTCCCACACTTAGCTAACGTACATAGTGATACTTCCAAATTAAAACATTATCATGGCGTATTCAAATTTAGGAAAACATCCCACAATAATCTCACACAACGTAAATGGACTGAGCACACCAGAGAAAAGACAAAAAGTCCTAAAGGAACTCAAAAAATGTAATCCACAGATCGTTTTTCTCCAAGAAACTTACTTTAAAGGTACCAAGATTCCAAATATGACTAATAACTTTTTTAACAAAATATATCATTCAACTAACCCAATAGCCAAAACTAAAGGGGTTTCAATTCTTTTAAGCAAAAACTCTACTTTTGTGACAGAAAAAGTGCTTACAGACCAAGATGGCAGATACCTTTTTTTAAAAGGCTCAATGTCAGGTATCCCTACCACACTAGCGAAGGTATACTTCCCTAACAAGGCGCACATTTCATTCTGCCAAACTATGATAGACGAATTAAAATGCTTTGCAACTTCCGGTTCCGGCGCCTCATGACTTAGCTGCACGTTAGCTCAGCTCCCGCAGTAAGCCTCTGAAATCTGCCTAAAAAACCACCCCACCCACCCTGATCGGCTGCACTCAGTCCAGAGGCAGTCCCTTGCACCCTAATGGAACGATACCTCGACAAAGGCACACCTTGTCCGACCCCGCAGGTACGCGGAGCCGCGGATCCTGGACAGGCCGCGCCGCCTGTCATGGTGGGCACATCGGGAGGAACGTTCGCGCACAGAACGATCACGCCCGAAGGAGCGATCGCATCCAGAGGAACAGCCGTACCTGGAACGATCATGCCTGGGGGAACGACCACACCTCAACCTTCGGATCTTGCAACGACCACGGGTTTACATAATACAGAACTGATCGCTCAAGCTGTGGCTGCTCTCCTAGCCCCACAAATTGAATCTTCAGTCCAAAGAGCAATGCAGGCAGGAATGGCCCAACTGCACAAGGATCTGAGGGAACAAGCCAACAGGCTCACTGAGGCCGAGCAGAGAATCGCTCATGTAGAAGAGGAGCTGTATCACACGCAAGATTCTGACAGGGCCCAAGACACGCCACTACGGTGGATGACGGAGAAACTCGAGGATCTCGAGAATAGATCTAGAAGGAGCAACTTGAGGTTCATAGGGATTCCCAAGTCAATCCATCCTACGGCTCTCCCCCAATTGTGCGCAGTCAAGATCCCGGAAGCACTAGGCCTGAGTAGCCCTTGTCAAGTACAGACTGGGCCCTCCTGGGTCAGAACGCACCACTCTGAGGTCAACCATAGCCAAATACTTAAACTACGCAGATAAACACAACATCCTGCAAAAATTCAGACAAAAAAAGACTCTACTCATCGATGGAGCGAAGATCCTTATATTCGCTGACTATTTAGCTGAGGTAGCGAAGAAAACTAAGACCTTCCAACCTGTGTGCTCCGAGCTCTACAAGAGAAATATAAAATTCACATTAGCCTTCCCAGCCATACTACGTCTGAAAGCCCCGTCGGGTGACCAGATGGCATTTCATGATTCCGCTGAGGCAGAACGGTTCCTGCGCTCTCAAAGCACTCATTCATATGCATCCGTGGCAGCCAAAGAGGCTCCAGCTCAACGCCCAGAGGACCATAGAAGCCCAAGGAAGGACTCAGCTAAAAGGCAGAAAACAAATGGTATCCGCCAAAATAGCATGGAAATTTCCACCTGAAGGTGCCACATCTAATGACTTTTCACCCACATACTTTGACACCAAGAAAGTGCCAGATGAGTACAACTTTTATCGGCGGTGACCCTTGCCACACCATGGCCACACGGTCATCTTCTTCTTCGTTTTTGTCATCTCTATTTTCGTAACCCTCTCCCAAGCAGGGACCTCATTGCCCTTTCACACAGTTTTGCTCTCAACTTCTCTCCCCTTCTTCTTTTGAATGGGAAGGCTCTTCCTCACAAGGAGCACATGTCACCCCTTCGCGAGTAAACAGCATACTAGTCCATGTTTACGCACCTTCAAGCATCTTGGTGGTTAACCAATTGGTGAGACTGTTCTCGTTTATACATATGTACTTGTTAATATGTTATGCTCCCCAAATGTGCCCCCCCCCTTCTGTTATATCAACTTCTTCCACACAGACTGCCTCCCCTGTTTGCAGTAATATGCACAAAAATCTATCAGCCATACAAATGTATCCATGTTGGTTATATCTAATATTTTCATGGGGTACATCAACTTCATTAACTCTGTCTGAGGCGGTACTTTAGGGAGCCACATTACTTGCAGTTCTACCATGTGGAAGAAAGTGAAGTTGCTACTAGTTTGGATATGTTTTGTCCTTGAATCTATGCTCTATATCTCAAGTGTTATGCCTACCCCCCTGCTGCATACCCCCCTCGACCACACCAATGCCCAATTTATCCCCCCCCACAAGACCGGTTCTGTAAGAATATCACACGAGGTGGCCACCCCCTACTTAAACCCAGACCACTCACTGTTAAATCCACGTAGACTATCTTTAATAAACCCAACTTTCCTTACCTTTTCATGAAGATAGTATCATGGAATGTTAAGGGACTTAGATCCCCTAACAAACGTATGAAGATACTGAGGCACCTTCAACGACTGCGGGAGGATATATCGCTTCTCCAGGAATCCCATCTCTCATCCGGGGACTTCGGGCGCATGAAAAAACTGTGGGTGGGCACGGTTATAGGGTCCGAAGCGGTGGGAAGGAAGGCTGGAGTCCTCATCCTGATCCATAAAAACTTTAAAGGTCAGCTAGTTACCATGGACACTGACACCGAAGGCAGAATAGCTACGATACATATCAAATGGGGAAACCGGGAACTTAACATTACTAACGTCTATGCTCCAAATAATCCAGGGCTGACATTTTATGCGAACCTCTCTACCTACCTCCTGAAGCACCCCCTTACCCCCCATGTGATCGGGGGTGATTTTAACTCCGTCATGTGCCCCCTAGAGGATAAATCCTACCCTCACCCTCCCTCACCCAACCTCAAACAAACGCATACAACGACCCTGCTGGCGGACACCATAGAATCCCTACACCTAATTGATGCCTGGAGACTAATGCACCCAACTGACCGGGAATTTACTTACTTCTCGCCCCCACACAAAATGCTGTCCAGGATAGACTACCTGTTCACTACTGAGCCGCTACTAGCATCAATAGCAGAATCGAACATACATGAAATGGCCATCTCTGACCATACGCCAATATCGATCTCATTGATAGATAGTGCCACTACCCCGCATTCAAATCTGTGGCGCTTCCCGTCTCATTTAACCCATAATCCCGACTTTCAAAACTATATGAAAATAGCATGGGAGGAATATTCCCTCACGAACCAAGAACATCAGACAAATCCAAATCTATTCTGGGAGGCAGGGAAAGCCTTTCTAAGAGGAAAGGTGATCTCATATGCAACTTCCTATAAACGATGATCACTAGCCAAGTACCGCTTAGCCAGCACACAACTCAAAGTAGCCCAATTAGCCCTTAGTAGCCCTTAGCCTCAAACAACACTCAAGCAAATAGAGACAGATAGCAATCTGCTAAGCATGCGTTTGACCTTTGGGCAGACACCTTAGAACTATCCCGTAGATCGCACACAGATGCCATGTATTAGCAACATGGAAACAAATCAGGCAAACTACTAGCTCGACTGTGCAAAGGGCCACACACCCCAACCCACATCACAGCTCTAAAAGACAAGCTAGGCCGAACACATTCAAACCCTCAGGACATAGCCCATACCATGCTCGAATACTATACTACTCTCTACTCCCTAGACAAGATAGACCCCCTAAAAGCGCAACATTTCCTTAGCCAACTGAACATCCCAAATATCACAACTACCCAACTTGAAAAACTGAACGCCCTGATCTCACACTCAGAAACTCTCCTGGCCATAAACAACACATCCCCAAACAAAGCACCAGGGCCTGATGGCTTTACAGGTGAATTCTATAAGTCACTCAAAGATATTCTTAGCCCGACTCTAACCAGGGTATACAACCATATTTGGTCAGGGGGACAATATTTACACAACAGAAATCAGGCTGTGATAAAACTTCTAAGCAAAAAAGGCAAAGATCCACTAGTCCCGGGGTCCTACCGCCCTATATCTCTCCTAAACCTGGATGCAAAATTCCTATCTAAAATCATCGCAAATAGACTGGCAGATATCATCCCCTCAATAATACACCCCGCCCAATCCGGCTTTGTCCGTGGCAGAACGGCAACACTAAATATTCGGAAAGTTCTATCGGTCCTGGAATATGCAAAAAACCACCCCAGCCATCATAACTCTCGACGCCGAAAAGGCATTCGATAACGTAAGTTTCGAATGGCTATTTCTAGTCCTACGCGCTGTCAATTTTCAGGGCCCTTTCCTTCACACTATACAACAGATGTACGCACGCCCCACGGCCAGAATAGTTGCAGCAGGCATACTGACCCCTGAATTTCAACTACATAAGGGTACGAGACAGGGCTGCCCCCTATCCCCCTTACTTTTTAATCTAGCCCTCGAACCCCTGTCTAGGTATTTAATCACTAAGGCTCCCCTCCATGGAGTAAAGGTAGGTGAACAAGAGCTACGTACAGCTTTGTTCGCCGATGATGTTCTTATCTTTACATCAAACCCAACTAAAGATCTACTTATAGTCAGATACATCTTTGAGGACTTCCGTACTTTATCGGGGTTACGGATAAATTACTCTAAAAGTGAAATTCTTCCCCTGGGTGCTACAAAACACCATTAGTGGATAACACTCTCCCCCTTCGCCCTGGCGACCACTCATATCACCTATTTAGGTATTCAGATTGGTAAAACCCCCTCCTCTCTATACACCTTGAACTACCCTCCACTGTTCACAAAAATAACTCAGGAATTGACTCGATGGATGGACCTTCCGCTATCGCTCTTGGGGAGATGTCGGCTCTTCAAAATGGTGAGCTTCGCCAAATTACTATACCCGCTCCAAACTCTGCTTCTGCTCCTAAAGCATAAAGACGTCCAAACCCTGAACACTGCTATTGTAAAGTTTCTATGGCGGGGCAAGAGACCACGAATATCACAAACAAAGCTTTATCCCCCAGGAGCGATGGTGGGCTTAATCTCCCGCATATCAGGCTGTATAATATTGCTTGTCTCCTGCGCACAGGTATAGACTGGATAGCCAATACTGCTCGCTACACTAACGCTTCCCTAGAATCATCTATGATTCTGCCCTATAAGTTACCAGCTTTACTACATACAAAATGGAGCCATCTCCCGGTACATCTTCAACAAAATCTGTTGTTCAGAGACACCATTATTGCATGGAGGGAGTCACGGAAAATACTAAAAATGTCACCTTTCATTTCACGACACCTACCCATAAGGGGTAACCCCCAGTTCCCGGCACCTCAAGAGAACGTAGCCTTCAACTATGGGAAGCACACGGACTGTCACATATGTCTCTACTTTTCAACGAAGAAACAGGCAAAGCTGTGTCCTTCGTGGACCTTAGCAAAAGATATAACCTACCTCCTTCTCACGCTTTCCACCACGCTCAATGTCTAAGCTTTGTACAACATACTCATAAGCTTCCCACCTCCCCTTTCCATCCCTCCATAATCGACCAGCTACTTGACAAGGACTCCTTCTCCATATCAGATATATATAAACCTCTCCTCCGAGAAGCTGTACCATCATCAATGGAAGCAGCTGCTTTGAAATGGATAAAAGACTTCCCCTCGGAGGACCTAGCGGAGAAAACACATCTGGGACACAACATGGTTCTAAGACATACAACCTGTGAAACTTGGAAGGAGTCCCAACTAAAGCTATTACATAGAGCCTTCATCCCTTTCCTAAAAAGTAAAGAGGACCCAAACTCAGCATCCTGTACTTGGTGCTCTTCAGACAAACCATCACTCGCATATCTCTTCTGGAAGTGCCCCCAGATCCAGTCCTTCTGGGAAAAAGTGGTGGAGTTCATTAAGACTGTCACTATTATACAGCTTGTAAAGGCCCTGGAGTCACTCTTGTTTGGGTTCCTAGACCGAACGTGCCTCAGTGGCTTGTCAAGCCTGACATCTACGTTTCACATGCCCTGGATACATACAACTCTCTTGACCGCCCGCAAAGCTATCTTGAAATGTTTGACTAAGTCTCTCGGCCCTTCCCTAAACTTGGTACAACAAGACCTGAAATGGCTGCTATATATGGAAACACTCAACTCAATCTTCTCAGACTCATCTTCAAGCCGACAATTCCAAAATAAATGGCATCTTTTCATGCAGGTGGCCTTTCAGCCAAAGGAAGCTGAAGCCATCATCAAAGCCCCCCACTGCTATCATGATGACACGCGGCAACTACACCTTGGATCCTGGTGATGCACTTTTCCCCCCTTTGATCTCAAGATCTCACCTGATGTACTTAACTCCATTAGAGCCCAGGATGCAACTTTCTCCTTTCTTTTTCTTTTTGTTTTTTGCCCTTTTACTTTATTGCATTGATATATGTACTATTATATTTCCTCTGATGATGTTATCCCAAGGTCCATCCATCGTGGTAATAGTGACAATCACACCGCTCGGCCCCATATCCCCACTGGTCTACCGGTTATACATATACAAAAACAATGCCACCGGCATCTGCGCCTCCCCTCCTATAGGTATGGACACATACCCCTCTCCCCCTTCCACGTCTGGGTATGCAGCACCTTTCATCTACACACACACATGTGCACCATCCAAATTCTGTTCCCCCCTTCCTTCCCCCACAATTTTCATGATCTGTTTCATAACTTCATCTACTGATAAACTGGTGTGTAATAGCAACATCTTTGTTAACTTTCAAGCTAGTGAAAACCCTTGTACCTTCAATGACTTTTGTACATGTAAAATTTCAATAAAATCTTTAAAAAAAAAAAAAATGCTTTGCAGAAGGCCCCATTATCTTAGGGGGGATTTCAACATCCCACTTAACCCCCTCCAGGACAAATCATCAGGCAGATCCACTATAACTTACAAAACGCTTAAAAAGATCAAAACACTCCTCAACTCACTAACCATGGTAGATACATGGTGGCTATTAAACCCAAATGAAAAAGACTACTCATTCTACTCTAATCCACACAAAAGATACACAAGAATTGACTACCTATTCATTTCACAAAGAGACATACCAGCACTACAACACGCTGAAATAGGCAATATCCTACTCTCAGACCATGCACCCATCTCTATACAGCTTAACACAAGATCTAAAGACCCAAAAATCTTTAACTGGCGATTAAACCCTTCATTGATCTCTTATCCGGTAATTCAATCCCACATTAAGCAAGAAATTACTCAGTATTTTTAACTGAATGTCCCACAAGACTCCCCTCCTTTAACAATTTGAGAAGCACACAAATATGTGATTAGAGGAAGCTTCATCAAATGGGGCGCAAAAAAGAAAAAAGAAAAAGAACTCCATTTGAACAACCTGATCACAAAAATAACACAATTAGAAAACGCTCATAAACACTCACTTACCATCAAAACAGAACAGAACTTAATTGAAGCAAGGAAAGAGCTGCAATCCCCGATGGATAAAATAATTAAAAGGTCACTATTCTTTAAAAAATCCATATGCTATGAGTATGGAGATAGGAGCAGCAAATACATGGCCAGAGCTTTAAAAGATGCAAAAAACGCTAGCAATATTCATAGTATACACGACAAAAAAGGGTCAAAAATTTACGATACAATTAAAATATCAAAACATTTTCACGATTATTATTCCGAACTATATAATATCCCCAAACAAAATCACTCCAGTAAGACACCAGAGCACAGGGGAACAACCATCAATGAATTTCTCATACAGAGTAAACTATCTAAACTATCTCAAACTGACTCCAAAAAACTAGAGAGCGACATTACAATACCTGAAATAACAGAAGCCATCAAAAATCTTAAATCAAGCAAAAGCCCGGGACCAGATGGCCTCACTTCACTATATTACAAAACTTTTAAACACCTACTTGTTAACCCCCTTTCAGACGCCCTCAGCTCATTGAATAAAGGGGCAAAACCACCTAAGGATTTCCTCTCAGCCCAAATCACAGTTATACCGAAACCAGACAAAGACCACAAAAAAATTTCAAATTACAGACCCATTTCATTACTGAATACTGACCTTAAATTACTAACAGGTATCCTAGCCAACAGATTAAAACCACTACTACAAACTTTAATAGGCCCAGAACAAGTTGGCTTTATGCCAGGTCGAGAAGCAAAAGATAACATCATAAAAGCTCTCGACCTGATCCACAGGACACACCACGACAAAATAGAAGACCTTCTCCTGTCAACAGATGCAGAGAAGACCTTCGATAGAGTCGCTTGGGATTACATGTTTAACCACTTCAGCCCCGGAAGGATTTCCCGTTTAGGACCAGAGCCCTTTTTGCGATTCGGCGCTGCGTCGCTTTAACTGACAATTGCGCTGTTGTGCGACATTGTACCCAAATGAAATTTGCGTCCTTTTTTTCCCGCAAACAGAGCTTTCTTTTGGTGGTATTTGATCATCGCTGCGTCATTTCTGATCGCCGCTATAAACAAAAGAAGAGCGACAATTTTGCAAAAAAACCCAAATTTCTTACTTTTTGCTAAAATACGAATCCAAAAAAAATATAAAAAAACATTTTTTTCACCGTTTTTGCCAGATTTATATTCTTCCTCATATTTGCGATAAAAAAAAAATCACAATCGGCGTTTATTGATTGGTTTGCGCAAAAGTGGCCGCGTTTACGGATGATGAGAATTCATTTTTGGGGTTTTTATTTTTTTTTATTTTTTATTAGTAATGGCGGCGATCTGCAATTTTTAGCGGTACTGCGATATTGGGGCGGACATGTCGGACCATTTTGACACTTTTTTGGGACCATTGGCATTTATACAGCGATCAGTGCTATAAAAATGCACTGATTACTGTGTAAATGCCATTGGCAGTGAAGGGGTTAACCTGCAGGGGGCACTCTAAGGGTTAACAGTGTTCCCTGGGCGTGTTCTAACTGTGGGGGGACTGCCCTAGCAGGGGAAGGGAAGTGATCACAGCTTCCGTGTAGAGGAAGGCTGTGTTCACAGCCCTTCCCCCTTCACAGAACGGAGGTCCGTGTTTACTTACACGGACCTCCGTTCTTTCACTTAAGGGGGGCCGCCGCACCCGCTCCCTGGCCCTCCCCGAACACAGTGAGCGCACGGTGCGCGCGCACTCACATTGCGCGATCTCGCAGCCGCCGTCAGATGACGCGATTTGCAATATCGCACCACTTTGTCGCCGTCAACCTGCGGTTGGCGGTCGGCAAGTGCTTAATGTGTGCGCACACATAGGACTAGGTAGCAAAATGATGCTATGGATTAAATCACTATATGAAAAGCCTACAGCAAGAATAAAAATCAATAACTCACTTTCAGACCCGATCCAAATACGAAATGGGAAGGAGACAGGAATGCCCCCTGTCCCCTCTATTGTTCATAATAACATTGGAGCCACTAATAAGAACCATCAATATCAATACAAATATACATGGGCTCAATATAGACAAGAGAGAATTTAAACTAGCTGCTTATGCGGACGACTTGCTGTTTTTTGTCACACAACCTCACATCTCCATCCCCAATTTAAACAAGATATTTCAACTATTCAAATATATTTCAAACTTCAAGATAAATAGCAGCAAGTCGGAAGCATTGAACTTAACCCTCCCCAAAAAAATTGGAACAAAACACCAAAAGTAACTGCCCTTACAAATGGGAAAAAGAATCCCTTAAATACTTAGGCATTAAAATGACACCAGATTTGAAAGATCTGTACCACTACAATTTCCTCCCTTTGCTTAAAGAAATTAAAGCTGACCTCAAAGCCTGGAGCATAAAACAGTTTTCCTGGTTTGGAAGAGCAGACATTTTAAAAATGACTGTTCTTCCTAGACTACTCTACCTCTTCCACGCCCTCCCTATCGATTTACCCTAAGATTTCTTCAAAATTCTTACCACAGCAAAAAGAAACTTTATCTGGGCATATAAAAGACCACGCATCCAATTAAAACTTCTCTCATACCCCAAAAACAAAGGAGGTTTAGGAATCCCCGATTTTAAAAAGTACTACTATGCAACCCACATCACCAGACTCATTGACTGGCATTGCCACGCTAACTATAAAGACTGGGTTAAATTAGAACAAATAGAAGAAGGAATTCACACCCATTTTCTACCCTGGACATCCCCTACAAATTATCCCAGCAAAATCAGAAGTCACCCACTAATCAACACTACCCTAAAAGGTATGCCAAAAAGTGGCCGTTAATCACAACCTCACTACGATCACTAGCCCCTTAACCCCCATCAGCGGAAACCCAAACTTCCCACCGGGGATAGAAAACAGGAAATTACTACACACAAGGAAAAATAAACCGCTGTTGGCACATGACTGTACAAATAAGGATAACATTCTATCCTTCAATACGCTTACTGAGAAGATCACAAACCCTAATTTAAAATACTAGACCTACATTCAAATCCATGACTTCATTCAGAATAACAACCAAAAAAGGAACATGACAAGACCACTTACAGATTTAGAAAGAATCTGTTACAATCAAAATCATATAAAAGGGGCCACCTCAATGGCGTACAAATGGATCTCCCAGCCAAGCTCAGATTTTACTGATAAACATAAAAACCTTTGGGAACAGGAACTGAGGAGGAGCAATGGGAGAAGGCCTGTGTATTCACTCACAAATGCTCCCTGAGTACACGTATGCAGGGGACCTCCTACAAAATACTTTCCCAATGGTATATCACCCCAGCAAAAATCAAAAAATGGTCGTCAAACGAATCAGATAGGTGCTGGAGATGCCACAATGAAGAAGGAACAATGGCCCACATCTGGTGGTCTTGTCAAAAAATTCAAAAATACTGGACTGAGGTCATGAATTGGATCAACCACATTACAGGTTCGGATTTAAGCTTAAATGCCTCCCTCTGCCTATTAAACATAAACAACCTTTCCTACAGGAAACATAAAGCTTCACTGACTAGTCACATGATCAATGCAGCCAAGACACTTATCCAACTTGTATGGAGGACTACACTTGTCCCCTCCTTGAACGAATGGTTTAAAAAAATAAATGAAATGGAAGAAATAATTGCAATCCAAAAAGAAAACACCCATCAATTCCACAAAACGTGGAGACCATGGAATACCTTTAAAGTAACCGAGGATTACGAGAACCTAATGAAGACACCCTAACTAACAAATATATTTACACACAGAAATAGGGTAACATATCAAGAATTAAACCCTTAACATTAATTCACAACTAATTCCCCAGTAAGGATTATAAAACAATCCTTAATAAAAATCAGATTTGATTCTATAAAATAACTACGACAGAGATATCTTTACTTACGTTAGAATTTTAGCCTCTTTAACCACCATGATAAAAATGTAAAATTTATTACCATATCACTAGCAGGTATTAATTATGTACTATTTGCTATTTGATATCCCACTACCTGTTTATAAAATACTCCTGTCATTCTATTCAACATTATAACACTCATTGATACTTTATCTATGTATATCTTTTAGCGCCCATTCACACAGGGGCGACTTGCGATCCGACTTGAGTTGCCTCAAGTCGCCCCAAGTCGCTTGACATTTGAAATCCCATTGAAATGAATGGGAGCCGTCTTAATATACATAACCTTGTGTTCGTCTTATTATTTTGTCTCGTGTGCCGTAGGTCCTTCACTAGTCACCCCTCCCCCACTGACCCATTAATCTTCCATGTGTCCCAAAGGAGTTCAGCGAAGTCATACCCACCCCTAGGCTGAACCTCCGCTGAAGATAACTTAGGATACCCGTGTTCAGCCTATCTTCAGCGGATCTTCATCATGTTCTTGGAAAAGTCTTCAGCGGAACTTCAGCCTCGCTGAAGTCAGCACATATAATTCTGCCGAGGGTAAGTAAAGTTACCCTAAAGTTTACAGTTCGCTGAACCCCGCTGAACTCCGTTGAGTTCAGCCTAGCGTTCAGCGGGGACACACTTA
>BLSH010481413.1:1708498-1718972 GCA_018402905.1 Glandirana rugosa
GAACACCTAAAGTGGTGTAATAAGGTGGAATTGCCAAAAATATGGCTTACCTTAATGTGATGATCAGTCGTTGGGTGGGAGAGATACACCTTCTATATGTTGTGTTCTGTCTCTGCAGACCACTGGAAACCAGACCAAGCAATTCGTCAAAACTGAAAGAAAAAAATTATAAGGTCATACTGTATTCAAAATAAGACAAACCGTACCCTATTGCCTAGGTAATTACCTTGACACGGACATCCTGGTATAGTTAAAAAACTTGTCATGGTGGGCTCTCAGGCTCTCATACATGGCCCAAAACTGGCCTCTGCTGTCTCTATTGGAGATGACTGGATGGATCCAGTAACGACGACGTCTTGTCATCCTCCTCCGCTGCTTCTCTTCCTCTTCCAGCAATACAGCCAGACCAGCTGTTATGGCTGAAGACATGAGTACGGGCAAACTTGACATTATGAAAAGTTAGTAGACACAGGGAATACACTGGGAACACACTGGGAACAAGGAAGTAATGCACAGGAAGAGGAAATGATGTCAGTACACACAGGCAAGTCGCCTTTAAATGGAAGTCACTCTGTGTAAGTCGCTCTGGAAGTCGCGCCTAAGTCGCGCCGAAGTCGCGCCTAAGTCGCGCCGAAGTCGCGCTGAAGTCGCGCCGAAGTCGCGTGGAAACTCGCGTTAAGTCGCCTGGCAAAGTCGCTCCGAAGTCGGATCGCCCCTGTGTGAATGCAGGCTTACTGATGTTGTTTACTAATAAACTAATAATAATAATAATAAACTAATATAACTAATATAACTAATAACTAATTAATAAACTCGTACTGGAAAAAAAAATGCAATAAAATATAATTTGCTGGCAGTTTTTGACACTTTTTTCCCTTTGTAAATGTCAGTGCTGCTGCAGCACTTTCTGTGCATTACAGAGATGATTCCATTCACAGGCAGGACTAGGGCACACCCAAGCATGATATTTAAATGAATTGGTCATTTTTAATGTTTCACTTTAAAGTATTTAAAAATTCACAGCTCCTGGTTGAATAGAATTCAATTTTTTTGCATGTTCCTTAGGGCAGTGCCCACCTCCCATGCTCTTTTTTACACTCTTTTCCCTTTTAGCTCAGAAATCTGACATTTTTGATTTGACAGATTCAGATCCCATTAATTTGAATGGGGTCCAGGTTCATCATCCGAACATTGAAGTTTACAGAACAACGCTCAAAATTAACCCAGGACAGTTCAGCTCATCCCTAGTTACCAATTCTAGTCATATATTGATTTGCTACTAGGACTGTTTTTTAATACAAAATAAAAATATTTAAAATGTATGATTAAAACGAATGTGATGCTATAGTTTCCATGCATGTATGCACACTTACATACATTTACTTTTACTAACATAATTAACCTCTTGCTTACTGGGCACTTAAACCCCCCTCCTGTCCAGACCAATTTTTGGCTTTCAGCGCTGTCGCATTTTGAATGACAATTGCACGCTCGTGCGACGTTGTACCCAAACAAAATTTTTATTATTTTTTTTCCCAACAAATAGAGCTTTCTTTTGGTGGTATTTGATCACCTCTGCATCATTTCTGATCGCTGCTATAAACAAAAAAAGAGTGACAATTTTGCAAAAAAATAAAAACAATATTTCTTACTTTTTGCTATAATACATATCCAAAAAAAAATATAAAAAAAAATTATTCATCAGGTTTGGCATATTTTTTGGTAAAAAAAATCGCAATCGGCGTATATGGATTGGTTTGCGCAAAAGTTATTGCATCTACAAACTATGGGAATTGATTTATGGTGTTTTCATTATTATTTTTTTTTACTAGTAATGACGGCGATCTGCGATTTTTATTGGGACTTTAATATTGGGGCGGACATGTCGGACATTTTTGACACTTTTTTGGGACCAATGACATTCATACAGCGATCAGAAATTTAAATATATCCACTGATTACTGTATAAATGTCATTGGCGGTGAAGGGGTTAACACTAAGGGGGCAGTGAAGGGGTTAACTGTGTCCCCTTATTGTGTTATAACTGTGTGGGGGCTGGCCAGGACAAAAAAGGTCTCACTGATCCCGATCACAGGGGTCAGTAGATCTGTTATGTCCACCTTCACAGAACGGAAAACCACCGTGTTTACATCGGCGGTTCCCCATTCTGCAGCTCTGACAGGTGATCGTGGGTTATGAGCGGACATCAAGCCTGTGAGTGCGTGCCGGGAGCATGCACAGGGTATGACGTCCATAGACGTCATCCCGGGAATTCAGATCCGCACTGGAGCCATACTTTGGCAATAGCGCGGATCTGGAGGGGTTAAAGAGCATGGGTCCACCCAACTTCAGTTGTCTTTTGTGCATATGCAAGTAGAGCTTGTGCATGTCCCCTTGTATAAGTGAGGATTGTGGAGCAGGGTGAGAAGGGCCGTGACTATATATATATGCATAGATAGTCTTAAAAGCTTTTGAAAGCATAGAAGAACACAGAGGGTGCATAGGCCTAGCAGTACCAGTACTTGTGTCATAGGATTATCATAAAATCATCCGCTTAAATCCATATGCGAAAATCCACAACACTTGTAGTCACATCGGCTAAGGCGTTTCAAGGTTTCCCTTTTCTTCAGAGCCTTGTTTAGATGTCTCTTAATGTTGACAAGGAACTTTTAAGTCAGGATCAGTGTTTCTCTGTTTAGTGCTGCTGTACATAGCTTCCTTGTTCCACAGAGTCTAATAACATGTTGGAACTTACCACACAGCGCAGGAGAGTGAACATTTTGATATGCTCTGAAGTTAAATGCTTTTGAGTTGGAATTTAAATCATTATTAGACTCAGCCATGTCTAACAAAGTTATTAATAAAGAGAAATTCCTATACCTATATTGTGATATTTTAAGCACCCCTAATTTTATCACCTTCCTAAGGTGCATAAAAATTCCAAGAACTCACCGGGTAGATCCATTGTGGCCTTTATGGAGAGCATCTCAATATATTGATGTTTTTCTTGAGGCTATGGTATAGTCACTCTCATACATCACACATAAAATTCCTTACAGTTGTTGGACATCCTTAACCATTACCAGTGGGAACGCTCATACTGCTGACTATCCCTGGACATCAATTCCCTATAGCCTTCTATTCCTATGAGGTGGGTATTACAGCTTTAGGTCACTTTATAGCCAATGAATCACAGTTGCACCCTGCTCAGACCCAATGTCAGAAAACACAACCTGAAGCCCCAATTGGAACGCCTGTGCGCATGCGCGCGCGTGGGAGCGCATGGCAGGTGCTCGCACGTGAGCGCTGGTGTGCGGGTGCACACCGTCACTGGCGCCAGTTTATTTGAATGCTCGGCACCAGGAAACAAGTGCTGTCCGTTCTACAGTGTTCCAGCACCTGTGACCCCCTGTGACCTCTTTATTGGAGCTTCCTGTTACCCGGGACCCGGCTATCCTCTGACCTGCTTGTTATCTGCCTGCACCGACCCCGGCTTCTCTACAACCATGTCTCTACCTGACTCCTGTGTACTTCTGCTGCCCATCTCTTGCCAACCCTGCTTGTACCCGACCATCTATCTGCCTGCTCATTCTGTACTGCACTGTTAGCCCGTTACCGACCCGGCCTGCATCACCACTCTTCAGTCAGCACAAGTTCTTCAGTGGACCTTCACCTACCATCGGTGACCCAGTCCAACCCTCGTGCCCCCTGCACTCCTGAACCTGTCTACTCTACCAGGGGCTCCCGAATCAGGGTAGTAAGAGAGGTTGCCCACTGCATAAGCCAGACTCTACCATTAGGTACGTGACAGTAATGGACAGCCATGTCCGAGTCTGCGCAGGGGCTCTCTCCTACGAAAGAACTGTGTGTACACCTAGCTGGCCTTACTCAAGCAGTGAAAGATGGCTACACCCGGCTGGAGGGCCGGGTTCTGGAGCTCTCTGCACCACCCATGTCCTGGTCCGGCTCACCTCCTCTCCGTACCATTGTCACTTTGCCCATGGAACTCAAGGCGCCACTTCCTGAATGGTTCACGCGGGACAGTAAGAAGTTTCAGGATTTTCGCAACTCATGCGAACTGTTTTTTGCTCTTCAGTCCCACACCTTTTCCCAGGAAGCCACCAAGGTGGGACTGGTAATATCCCTTCTTCTGGATGAGCTTCAGGCCTGGGCCCACCGGTTACTTGAGCAAAAGACCCCGGAAACCACTGACCTTGCATGCTTCTTACGAGGTATGGGTCGGCTCTATGAGGACCCTCACCTAGCCACCACCAAAGAAGCCGCGCTCCATGCGCTCCAGCAGGACCGCCATACGGCGGAGGACTATGTTTCCGAGTTCCGGCACTGGAGTGCTGACACCACGTGGAATGACACGGCTCTCTGTTATCAATTTTGGCTGGGCCTTTCAGAGCCACTCAAAGACGAGTTAGTTTGTGTGGGTGTACCCCAGTCCCTGGACGTTCTGATCAATCTGGCCATCCAGATTGACCGCCGCCTGTGGGAACGCAGCACCGAAAGGTCCGCTCTTCCCATATCCTCCTCCTCCTCTCCAGAAGCCCTTGCAGATTGGCCTCAGTCGCCTGTCTCTCACCCCAGAAGAGAGACAGAGGCGCTTGTCCCACAATTTTATGCCTGTATTGTGGGGGTTCTGGACACCTGGTGCGGTCCTGCCCCACCAAGCGTGGTAAGTGTTCCCCTACCACCAAAGGGGAGGTACTGTTCTTGCCTAGCCAGAAGACTCACCTGGTTCTCTCCATTGTACTGCAGTTGCCCGACAGGAATATCCAAGTTCCAGCAATCATTGACTCTGTAGCATGTAATTGCTTTGTGGACCTGAACTTTGCATCCCAGCACCGGATTCCCACCCTAGACTCACCAGATGACCATCCGTTTGGCTGATGGGTACACCATTAAGTCTGGTGCTGTCACTCATGAGACCATCCCTCTCCTAACCCGGACATCTGACGGTCACTCGGAGCTCCTGTTATTGGACGCCATTGTGCCCCCTCTCTTCACTGTCATTCTTGGGCTCCCCTGGCTCCGGGCACACAGTCCTCACATTGGCTGGGTCACTGGCAATGTACAGTTTCAATTCCCCTATTGCCTCCACCACTGTTTTCAGCAATCCCCAGAATTACCCTCATCTGTGTTATGTCTGGACTCAGATCTGGACCCCGAAACTCGCCTTGCTGTTCCCACAGCATATCACGATTTCCTAGACAAGTTTAGCAAGAAGGGGGTGCATGTCTTACTGCCACACTGATCCTATAATTGCCCAATTGAATTGCTACCAGGTATGGGGGTGCCCTTTGGCAGGATCTACCGGCTCTCTGAAGTGGAACTAGCAGCCCTTAAGGTCTATCTGGACGAAAATCTGAAGAAGGGATTCATCCGGGATATTCTTTGTAGAGAAAAAGGACCAGTCCTTGAGACCCTGTATTGACTACAGAGACCTCTATAAGAATACGATCAAGAACCGCTACCTTTTGCCCCTAGTTCTGGAGCTATTTCAGAGACTCGGCTCTGCCACTGTCTTCTCTAAACTGGTCCTTCGTGGGGCCTACAACCTCATCCGCATCAGGGAAGGGGATGAATGGAAAATGGCTTTCCGAACCCAGTTCAGTCATTATGAATACCTTGTCATGATGTTCGGGCTTTGTAACGCCCCTGCCACTTTTCTTGCATCTTGTAAATTATGTTTTGTGGGACTACCTTGATCTGTTCGTGGTTATCTATTTGGACAATATCCTCATTTTTTCCCCTTCCCTGGAGGAGCATCGCAGGCACGTGAATAGTGTACAAAGTCATCTTCGTCGGCATGGACTATATGCGAAAGCCGAGAAATGCGCATTTGAATGTTCCAGTATCTCCTTCTTGGGCTTTATCCTCTCTATCTCGGGCATAACCATGGACCCCCAGAAGGTCTCAGCTATAGTGGACTGGCTGGTACCAACTGACAAGAAAGTGGTTCAATGCTTTGTAGGCTGTGCAAATTTCTACAGAAAGTTTATTAAGGGGTTCTCTGCAGTCATTGCCCCCATCACCCAGCTTACAAAGCAAAACACACGCTTCCACTGGAGCTCTGAAGTCCAAACAGCATTCCAGTTGCTTAAAAAACTCTTTACCTCAGCACTGGTCCTGAAACACCTGGACTCTGCTTTACCTTATATCCTGGAGGGGGCTGCCTCTGAGACGGCGGTCGGAGCGATACTCTCCCAAAGACGGGGACCAAAGCCCCATTGCCTTCTTCTCTCAGAAGCTCACACCTGCGGAAAGGAACTATGATGTGGGAGACAGAGAGCATCTAGCTATCAAATCTGCTTTGCAGGAATGGCGGTACATGTTGGAAGGGACCTCACACCCAGTTCTAGTCTTCACAGACCATAAAAACTTGGAGTACCTGTGAACCACCAAAAGATTAAAACCCTGTCAGGCTCACAGGGCCCTCTTCTTTTCACAGGTTCAGTTACATATTACATACAAAATTGTGAAACCAGATGCTCTGTCACAAATTTTCCATGAACCTGGGGATCCTCCCCCACCTGACATGATCCTCCCTTCTCAGAGCTTTCTCTTAACTCAAGAGGATCTATTATCGCAAATCAGGCAATCTCTGGCCGGGCCCTCTATGCCATCGATTCCCAGGCTACCTACGCAAAACGGGCTGTGGTGGTATGGTACAAAGATTTTTGTCCCTGAGGAACAACGTTTGGCAGCACTGGAACTATGCCACGACCACAAATTAACAGGACATTTTGGTGGATGCAAGACTGCATATCTGCTTACACGTTCCTTTTGGTGGCCTCTTGCAGATAAGGATTGCAGGAAATGTGTCAGTGCCTGCCCCACTTGTGCTCGCAACAAGATCGACAGAACCAAGGCCTAGGGGTTATTGAATCCGCTTCCTTTTCCTGAGCGCCCGTGGTCACAGATTTCCATGGATAGTTGAATTGCCCCCATCCGTAGGATTCACCACTATCTTTGTAGTAGTTGACCGTCTCACTAAGATGGCACATTTCATTCCCATGAAAGGCACTCAGCGGAAACCTTCATCAGAGAAATTGTCCACCTCCACAGGATCCCCACCAACATAGTGTCTGATCGAGAAGTGCAGTTCACGTCTCGGGTCTGGTAGGCCTTATGCTCGGCTTTGAGAATCGAATTGGCGTTCTCCTCCGCTTACCACCCACAGACCAACGGTCAGATGGAGAGAACAAACCAGACCCTAGAGCAATACCTCCGCTGCTACTCTTCCTTCTCCCAGGACGACTGGGTCTCGCTGCTACCGGTAGCCAAATTCGCCTACAATAACACTGTTCACTCTGCCACCAACGAATCTCCATTCTGGGCGAATCTTGGCTACCATCCCCACCTTCCTACCCAACTTGGTACCGGAAAGTGCAGTGCCCGCAGTACAGGACATTACAAGCTTTCTTGAAGAAAATAACAGACTCCTGCAGGAGACATTATCCCAGACACAGGAAAAAGAGAGCTTTTGACAGAGGGAGATGAGGGGAGTTAGACCTGCAACCGGGCGATCAAGTCTGGTTAGCAACCAAAAATTTGAAGCTATCCTGCCCCTCAAGGAAACTTGGACCAAATTTCATCAGGCCCTTCTCAGTAAAAAGGAAAATGAATAGAGTGGCATATGAGTTGGATCTCCCCCTTCTCTTTGTGTGCATCTGGTGTTTCACGTTGCCTTACTTAAACCTGTGATCATGGACCACTTTTCAGGGAGGAGAACGGCTCCGCCAGAACCAGTTCTAGTTCATGGAGAGGAGGAGTATGAGGTTGAAGCCATCCTCGACTGCAGGGTAAGAGGGGGTTTGACTCAATTCCTAATCAAGTGGAAGGGGTACGGACCCAAGGACAGCTCTTGGGAACTCGAAAGACACATACACCCCAAAGAACTCGTCAGGTCTTTTTGGAGGAATAACCCAGCTAAGATGGCCCTTTGGGGCATCCAGAGGCTGCCCCTTGGGGGGCAATGTCAGAAAACACAACCCGAAGCCCCAATCGGAACGCCTGTGCACAGCGGGTGCGCACTGTCACTGGCACCAAACAGTCTATTTGAACGGTCAGCACCAGGAAACAAGTGCTGTCCGTTCTACAGTTTGCCCACTGTATAAGCCAGACTCTACCATCAGGTACGTGACACCCAGTTTATACTGGAGGGCACACATTTCTGTTTCTCTAATTATTTTACATTTCATGGGGATTATTGTCTCCAGATATGGGGCATGGCTATGGGCACAAGTCCTTTTCACCCTGTTACACCAACCTCACAATTGGTTGGTGGGAGGAGTCTTGTATCTGAAGTAATCACCCCTTTGCTGCTCACATCATCTTCTACGGCAGGTATATAGGCAATGTTCATCTGATATTGTGTGGACATATTATTAAGTTAACTTATGAAAAGTTTTTTGTTATATAAAAAGTGATCCTTTTTGAGGTTTTGCCTGTTTAGGATGTGCTGGTATTTGTAGTTTTATTGGTTCACCATACAGCAGCACTAAACATTCTCTATCACAGCATTGGTTGTCCCTTGTCTCCTCCTATCCCAGCCAGCTCAGTTTAAAAGCCAGCTTCTTCTTCCACTTGGGTGGCTTGACAAAGGGGGCAGGGCACCTGAAACACATTGCAGGTCACCCACATCCGAAATCTGCCCTCAGTTTTGGCCACTGGCCATCCCTGAGTGTAACTGTAGATGCTGCTGTTCTGCCTACCTTTCTGGTTTACTCCAGCACTTCACACCACATTGCTGCTGTATGATAGACCACTGCCTGCATTGATGTATGCTGTTTGCTAATTCATCCCTGACCCATCCCAGGCTGGATAAGAGTTTTTAATCTGCAAGTGTGTTTCATTTAATAAATGGTGTAATTTGATTCTACTAACTCCAGCACCCTGATTGTGTTCTTAAAGACTGCAGCAGAAGGACTGGCCAGGTTATATATTTATAGGGACATGCTTTTGTTAATCTCCGTGTTTCCTGACAGTCTGTCAGCATACTCAAAGCAGCTAAAGCACACGCCACATTCATGCCAAGAGAGAGAAAGTGCTTAATCTCATCTTAGCATCAGCGATGACCAATCCTGCACATTTTTTTAAAATGTTGGCCTCACAACAGCACAGAACCTGCTTCAACATGTTCCGGTTAAATGCAGGTTGTACAGCAGGCACAGAGAGTGGGAAACTCCAGACCAGAGCCAGACCAAGGTAAGCCCTAGCCTTCCCCTCCTCCAGACCAGACTCTCCAATTTTAACCCCTGTCTGCCACTGACACACTCACCCCCTGGTTAAACAAAACTATGCTACCTGCAGAGCCTGTTATATTAAGGGGGCAGATCTGCACAACATCATGGATTCACTATATGGAACCGAAAGAAACAATGTTGAAATACATGGCATCCCAAAAGTCTCTGCAGGCTTTGACCTTTATTGTAATTCTGAATACCCTGTTAGATAGAGACCCCCACATGAGACACATAAGTGGAATATAATGTATGACCTGAGTACAAATCAATATATAATATATAACAAATGGGTAAATTAAATGACAAACATGAATTCCTGTAGATCAATGGTTCTCAACCTCGGTCCTCAAAGCTTTTGAAAGCATAGAAGAACACAGAGGGTGCATAGGCCTAGCAGTACCAGTACTTGTGTCATAGGATTATCATAAAATCATCCGCTTAAATCCATATGCGAAAATCCACAACACTTGTAGTCACATCGGCTAAGGCGTTTCAAGGTTTCCCTCTTCTTCAGAGCCTTGTTTAGATGTCTCTTAATGTTGACAAGGAACTTTTAAGTCGGGATCAGTGTTTCTCTGTTTAGTGCTGCTGTACATAGCTTCCTTGTTCCACAGAGTCTAATAACATGTTGGAACTTACCACACAGCGCAGGAGAGTGAACATTTTGATATGCTCTTAAGTTAAAAGCTTTTGAGTTGGAATTTAAATCATTATTAGACTCAGCCATGTCTAACAAAGTTATTAATAAAGAGAAATTCCTATACCTATATTGTGGTAATTTAAGCACCCCTAATTTTATCACCTTCCTAAGGTGCATAAAAATTCCAAGAACTCACCGGGTAGATCCATTGTGGCCTTTATGGAGAGCATCTCAATATATTGATGTTTTACCTAGATGGGCCACTCAAGAACCTTAAAAATACGTGGAATCCTTCCACTATTTTAATCCCCACGAATTTAATGGTGTTATATCCATATCCTTAAAGAGAAATAATTATTGAAACAATCTGTACCGACTCAGATTATTACTAAATTTAAGGTTGAGTTTTCGAAAATTGAATTCTCGTATAGTTTTACAAGTGAGAGGACGCGACACACCATTCAAGGTTGTACAATAATCTGAGACACCTTGTTCCTTCGATACATGTCGTCGTGATTTGTCTCTTTGTGACTAGGGCTGAATTTTCAAGGAACAGTTGTAATTCTCTGTAGATTTG
>BLSH010481413.1:1719419-1729843 GCA_018402905.1 Glandirana rugosa
GTTATCTGCCTGCACCGACCCCGGCTTCTCTACAACCATGTCTCTACCTGACTCCTGTGTACTTCTGCTGCCCATCTCTTGCCAACCCTGCTTGTACCCGACCATCTATCTGCCTGCTCATTCTGTACTGCACTGTTAGCCCGTTACCGACCCGGCCTGCATCACCACTCTTCAGTCAGCACAAGTTCTTCAGTGGACCTTCACCTACCATCGGTGACCCAGTCCAACCCTCGTGCCCCCTGCACTCCTGAACCTGTCTACTCTACCAGGGGCTCCCGAATCAGGGTAGTAAGAGAGGTTGCCCACTGCATAAGCCAGACTCTACCATTAGGTACGTGACAGTAATGGACAGCCATGTCCGAGTCTGCGCAGGGGCTCTCTCCTACGAAAGAACTGTGTGTACACCTAGCTGGCCTTACTCAAGCAGTGAAAGATGGCTACACCTGGCTGGAGGGCCGGGTTCTGGAGCTCTCTGCACCACCCATGTCCTGGTCTGGCTCACCTCCTCTCCGTATCATTGTCACTTTGCCCATGGAACTCAAGGTGCCACTTCCTGAACGGTTCACGGGGGACAGTAAGAAGTTTCAGGCTTTTCGCAACTCATGCGAACTGTTTTTTGCTCTTCAGTCCCACACCTTTTCCCAGGAAGCCACCAAGGTGAGACTGGTAATATCCCTTCTTCTGGATGAGCTTCAGGCCTGGGCCCACCGGTTACTTGAGCAAAAGACCCCGGAAACCACTGACCTTGCATGCTTCTTACGAGGTATGGGTCGGCTCTATGAGGACCCTCACCTAGCCACCACCAAAGAAGCCGCGCTCCATGCGCTCCAGCAGGACCGCCATACGGCGGAGGACTATGTTTCCGAGTTCCGGCACTGGAGTGCTGACACCACGTGGAATGACACGGCTCTCTGTTATCAATTTCGGCTGGGTTTTTCAGAGCCACTCAAAGATGAGTTAGTTTGTGTGGGTGTACCCCAGTCCCTGGACGTTCTGATCAATCTGGCCATCCAGATTGACCGCCGCCTGTGGGAGCGCAGCACCGAAAGGTCCGCTCTTCCCATATCCTCCTCCTCCTCTCCAGAAGCCCTTGCAGATTGGCCTCAGTCGCCTGTCTCTCACCCCAGAAGAGAGACAGAGGCGCTTGTCCCACAATTTTATGCCTGTATTGTGGGGGTTCTGGACACCTGGTGCGGTCCTGCCCCACCGTGCGTGGTAAGTGTTCGCCTACCACCAAAGGGGAGGTACTGTTCTTGCCTAGCCAGAAGACTCACCTGGTTCTCTCCATTGTACTGCAGTTGCCCGACAGGAATATCCAAGTTCCAGCAATCATTGACTCTGTAGCATGTAGTTGCTTTGTGGACCTGAACTTTGCATCCCAGCACCGGATTCCCACCCTAGACTCACCATATGACCATCCGTTTGGCTGATGGGTACACCATTAAGTCTGGTGCTGTCACTCATGAGACCATCCCTCTCCTAACCCGGACATCTGACGGTCACTCGGAGCTCCTGTTATTGGACGCCATTGCGCCCCCTCTCTTCACTGTCATTCTTGGGCTCCCCTGGCTCCGGGCACACAGTCCTCACATTGGCTGGGTCACTGGCAATGTACAGTTTCAATTCCCCTATTGCCTCCACCACTGTTTTCAGCAATCCCCAGAATTACCCTCATCTGTGTTATGTCTGGACTCAGATCTGGACCCCGAAACTCGCCTTGCTGTTCCCACAGCATATCACGATTTCCTAGACAAGTTTAGCAAGAAGGGGGTGCATGTCTTACTGCCACACTGATCCTATAATTGCCCAATTGAGTTGCTACCAGGTATGGGGGTGCCCTTTGGCAGGATCTACCGGCTCTCTGAAGTGGAACTAGCAGCCCTTAAGGTCTATCTGGACGAAAATCTGAAGAAGGGATTCATCCGGGATATTCTTTGTAGAGAGAAAGGACCAGTCCTTGAGACCCTGTATTGACTACAGAGACCTCTATAAGAATACGATCAAGAACCGCTACCTTTTGCCCCTAGTTCTGGAGCTATTTCAGAGACTCGGCTCTGCCACTGTCTTCTCTAAACTGGTCCTTCGTGGGGCCTACAACCTCATCCGCATCAGGGAAGGGGATGAATGGAAAATGGCTTTCCGAACCCAGTTCAGTCATTATGAATACCTTGTCATGATGTTCGGGCTTTGTAACGCCCCTGCCACTTTTCTTGCATCTTGTAAATTATGTTTTGTGGGACTACCTTGATCTGTTCGTGGTTATCTATTTGGACAATATATCCTCATTTTTTCCCCTTCCCTGGAGGAGCATCGCAGGCACGTGAATAGTGTACAAAGTCATCTGCGTCGGCATGGACTATATGCGAAAGCCGAGAAATGCGCATTTGAATGTTCCAGTATCTCCTTCTTGGGCTTTATCCTCTCTATCTCGGGCATAACCATGGACCCCCAGAAGGTCTCAGCTATAGTGGACTGGCTGGTACCAACTGACAAGAAAGTGGTTCAATGCTTTGTAGGCTGTGCAAATTTCTACAGAAAGTTTATTAAGGGGTTCTCTGCAGTCATTGCCCCCATCACCCAGCTTACAAAGCAAAACACACGCTTCCACTGGAGCTCTGAAGTCCAAACAGCATTCCAGTTGCTTAAAAAACTCTTTACCTCAGCACTGGTCCTGAAACACCTGGACTCTGCTTTACCTTATATCCTGGAGGGGGCTGCCTCTGAGACGGCGGTCGGAGCGATACTCTCCCAAAGACGGGGACCAAAGCCCCATTGTCTTCTTCTCTCGGAAGCTCACACCTGCGGAAAGGAACTATGATGTGGGAGACAGAGAGCGTCTAGCTATCAAATCTGCTTTGCAGGAATGGCGGTACCTGTTGGAAGGGACCTCACACCCAGTTCTAGTCTTCACAGACCATAAAAACTTGGAGTACCTGTGAACCACCAAAAGATTAAAACCCTGTCAGGCTCACAGGGCCCTCTTCTTTTCACAGTTTCAGTTACATATTACATACAAAATTGTGAAACCAGATGCTCTGTCACAAATTTTCCATGAACCTGGGAATCCTCCCCCACCTGACATGATCCTCCCTTCTCAGAGCTTTCTCTTAACTCAAGAGGATCTATTATCGCAAATCAGGCAATCTCTGGCCGGGTCCTCTATGCCATCGATTCCCAGGCTACCTACGCAAAACGGGCTGTGGTGGTATGGTACAAAGATTTTTGTCCCTGAGGAACAACGTTTGGCAGCACTGGAACTATGCCATGACCACAAATTAACAGGACATTTTGGTGGATGCAAGACTGCATATCTGCTTACACATTCCTTTTGGTGGCCTCTTGCAGATAAGGATTGCAGGAAATGTGTCAGTGCCTGCCCCACTTGTGCTCGCAACAAGATCGACAGAACCAAGGCCTAGGGGTTATTGAATCCGCTTCCTTTTCCTGAGCGCCCGTGGTCACAGATTTCCATGGATAGTTGAATTGCCCCCATCCGTAGGATTCACCACTATCTTTGTAGAAGTTGACCGTCTCACTAAGATGGCACATTTCATTCCCATGAAAGGCACTCAGCGGAAACCTTCATCAGAGAAATTGTCCACCTCCACAGGATCCCCACCAACATAGTGTCTGATCGAGAAGTGCAGTTCACGTCTCGGGTCTGGTAGGCCTTATGCTCGGCTTTGAGAATCGAATTGGCGTTCTCCTCCGCTTACCACCCACAGACCAACGGTCAGATGGAGAGAACAAACCAGACCCTAGAGCAATGCCTCCGCTGCTACTCTTCCTTCTCCCAGGACGACTGGGTCTCGCTGCTACCGGTAGCCAAATTCGCCTACAATAACACTGTTCACTCTGCCACCAACGAATCTCCATTCTGGGCGAATCTTGGCTACCATCCCCACCTTCCTACCCAACTTGGTACCGGAAAGTGCAGTGCCCACAGTACAGGACATTACAAGCTTTCTTGAAGAAAATAACAGACTCCTGCAGGAGACATTATCCCAGACACAGGAAAAAGAGAGCTTTTGACAGAGGGAGATGAGGGGAGTTAGACCTGCAACCGGGCGATCAAGTCTGGTTAGCAACCAAAAATTTGAAGCTATCCTGCCCCTCAAGGAAACTTGGACCAAACTTCATCAGGCCCTTCTCAGTAAAAAGGAAAACGAATAGAGTGGCATATGAGCTGGATCTCCCCCCTTCTCTTTGTGTGCATCTGGTGTTTCACGTTGCCTTACTTAAACCTGTGATCATGGACCACTTTTCAGGGAGGAGAACGGCTCCGCCAGAACCAGTTCTAGTTCATGGAGAGGAGGAGTATGAGGTTGAAGCCATCCTCGACTGCAGGGTAAGAGGGGGTTTGACTCAATTCCTAATCAAGTGGAAGGGGTACGGACCCAAGGACAGCTCTTGGGAACTCGAAAGACACATACACCCCAAAGAACTCGTCAGGTCTTTTTGGAGGAATAACCCAGCTAAGATGGCCCTTTGGGGCATCCAGAGGCTGCCCCTTGGGGGGCAATGTCAGAAAACACAACCCGAAGCCCCAATCGGAACGCCTGTGCACAGCGGGTGCGCACTGTCACTGGCGCCAAACAGTCTATTTGAACGGTCAGCACCAGGAAACAAGTGCTGTCCGTTCTACAGTTTGCCCACTGTATAAGCCAGACTCTACCATCAGGTACGTGACACCCAGTTTATACTGGAGGGCACACATTTCTGTTTCTCTAATTATTTTACGTGGGGATTATTGTCTCCAGATATGGGGCATGGCTATGGGCACAAGTCCTTTTCACCCTGTTACACCAACCTCACAATTGGTTGGTGGGAGGAGTCTTGTATCTGAAGTAATCACCCCTTTGCTGCTCACATCATCTTCTACGGCAGGTATATAGGCAATGTTCATCTGATATTGTGTGGACATATTATTAAGTTAACTTATGAAAAGTTTTTTGTTATATAAAAAGTGATCCTTTTTGAGGTTTTGCCTGTTTAGAATGTGCTGGTATTTGTAGTTCCATTGGTTCACCATACAGCAGCACTAAACATTCTCTATCACGGCATTGGTTGTCCCTTGTCTCCTCCTATCCCAGCCAGCTCAGTTTAAAAGCCAGCTTCTTCTTCCACTTGGGTGGCTTGACAAAGGGGGTAGGGCACCTGAAACACATTGCAGGTCACCCACATCTGAAATCTGCCCTCAGTTTTGGCCACTGGCCATCCCTGAGTGTAACTGTAGATGCTGCTGTTCTGCCTACCTTTCTGGTTTACTCCAGCACTTCACACCACATTGCTGCTGTATGATAGACCACTGCCTGCATTGATGTATGCTGTTTACTAATTCATCCCTGACCCATCCCAGGCTGGATAAGAGTTTTTAATCTGCAAGTGTGTTTCATTTAATAAATGGTGTAATTTGATTCTACTAACTCCAGCACCCTGATTGTGTTCTTAAAGACTGCAGCAGAAGGACTGGCCAGGTTATATATTTATAGGGACATGCTTTTGTTAATCTCTGTGTTTCCTGACAGTCTGTCAGCATACTCAAAGCAGCTAAAGCACACGCCACATTCATGCCAAGAGAGAGAAAGTGCTTAATCTCATCTTAGCATCAGCGATGACCAATCCTGCACATTTTTTTAAAATGTTGGCCTCACAACAGCACAGGACCTGCTTCAACATGTTCCGGTTAAATGCAGGTTGTACAGCAGGCACAGAGAGTGGGAAACTCCAGACCAGAGCCAGACCAAGGTAAGCCCTAGCCTTCCCCTCCTCCAGACCAGACTCTCCAATTTTAACCCCTGTCTGCCACTGACACACTCACCCCCTGGTTAAACAAAACTATGCTACCTGCAGAGCCTGTTATATTAAGGGGGCAGATCTGCACAACATCATGGATTCACTATATGGAACCGAAAGAAACAATGTTGAAATACATGGCATCCCAAAAGTCTCTGCAGGCTTTGACCTTTATTGTAATTCTGAATACCCTGTTAGATAGAGACCCCCACATGAGACACATAAGTGGAATATAATGTATGACTTGAGTACAAATCAATATATAATATATAACAAATGGGTAAATTAAATGACAAACATGAATTCCTGTAGATCAATGGTTCTCAACCTCGGTCCTCAAGTACCCCCAACAGGCCATGTTTTGGGAATGTCTCTTAGATAAAATAGCTGTCCAAAATACCAAGCCAGCGACTCTGATTTAAAGCACCTGCGCAAGATAAAGGAAAACCAGCAAACATGGCCTGCTGGGGGTATTTGAGGACTGAGGTTGAGTATATAATTGGTTGTAAATGTGGTAATCGATGGATGAAGAAGAAGATGACATTATTCCCTTTCCCCAGGCATTTCAAGTAATGTCTTCCTTGAGCAAGGGCAAAATCAACAAAAGATATATGTAATCTACAGGAGTTCATGGATATTCCAATATTGAGATTTTGAAATATTGTATCTATGAGAATGAATATATTTGCTGTCTGCTCAGCCATTGATTTCTAAACAAATTTATATTATTATTTGTATAAATAAGTCAATTAAGTTTTAATATAACTGTTTATTTTTGTATTGGTGATCTTAAAGTCCTGTTTACCCATCGCTGCTTTATATATTATATAGTATATATTGGGATGCTAGAACTTGTTTTGGACTCAGGTCACACCAAACATTCTGCACATGTGTCTGAAGTGGGATCTCTATCTAACATGGAATTAAAATGGACTTAGAGGCTGTATAATATAGACTGTATATTTTATATTACATGGAATTCAAATAGGGTGGAGTTATTGCAGTTATTGGCCAGCCTTGTTTTTACACATATTTTTGCACTTTGATTAATGTTTTATGATGGTTTAATCATTCACAGTCCACATTGGGAGCGCCTTCTCCCCTGACCTTCATTGTGATGTGAGGGGACAACCTAGTGGAGCAGTTTGTTCCTGTATTCCTTTTTGTTTTTCTTAGATACTGGAACTGCTTTTTACTAACATTTACTAACATTTCTAATGTTGTCCCCACCTATCCTCCTCCTTTGTTTCAAGTCATTCTGGAGCTATATTGCCACTATTACTATTATTCACCCCCCCCCCCCCCCCCCACACACACACACACACGCACACACTATAATCAATAATTGCCTATCTGTCCCCATCCAAACTGTATAATCTTGGATATAAATATCGGTGGTAGTTAGAAGGGGGTGTATGGTCCTGCCACTAACTGAAAGCTCTCAAAATTCCACAAAAGAGAGCAAGGGTGCTGGGGGGAAATGTAGAGGTAGAGTATTCAGGTTGCTTTCTAACAGAAAATACATTTTCAGTGCAATACCAAAATTATATAACCATAGGTTTTCTACCTCCTATTATAGTTTGGTTCTGTATTCTAAGTCTAGAGGGGTGAGCAGTTTATTAGCCTCCACGGCCAATTGGGTATTCAATCGTAAAAAACAAAAACTAAGACCAGGGATGCTTTCTATTGCTTAAAGGCCAACTAAAAGGTATACTTGTAACATTAGTGAACCTCCTTGCTCTGAACATGAACTTCAATTTTTAGAATATGATTAATTCTGGTGTCCCTTGTATTTTGCCAAAGGAAGCCAAAGTCTGTATCACTGTATGGTACCTCTCAAGGAGGAAGAATTGGCCTGGGGGATTAATGGGACAAAACCACACAAAGTCACTGGCCCTAATGCGTTTTTTTTTTTGTTTCATAACATCCTAGTTTAATCGTTTTTAAAAGCCTTCAACTTTATTTTAGATGGGGCTTCTTGCTAAATCACTGAGGGAGACCTGCATAGTTATCCCTAATGAGGATAAGGACCCTGCCCAATATAAAAGTTACCACCCTATTTCTTTTCTAACTATAGGTTTGAAAATGTTTTACCTAAATACACGCCAATAGATTTTTAACCATAGTCCATCATTTGATATGTCTGGACCCAGTGGGTTTTATTCTATGTGTAGAAGCTAAAGACAATACAATTAGAGCTTTAAATGTGATACACCTAGAGCAGACAAAGATGACCCCTATAATCCTTGTATCTACAAAAAAGCCTTTTAATCGAGGGAATTGGGCAGTCTTTAAAATCACTCTTCAATGTCTATGCCTTGGGGCACATATGAGACATTTAATTAATTCCATATACTCCCACCACTTGGCCATGGCTGGAATTAATTATATGATGTCCCTCTTGTTTGACCTGCACATAGGGATAAGACAAGTTTGCCCATTGTTATCACTGATATTTGCCTTTACTTTGGAAACATCTCTTGGCAACACCATATCCAATTCAAATATTTTGGGCCTTTTAGCAAGTGATGTAGAAAATATGGTAGTCTTTAATGCAGATAACACAGCTGAAGACATTGTTGCCTAACTCTTTCATTGAATTCAAACATAAACAGCAGCTTTTAAGGTACATTTTAGGATAAATCTGAAGCACTGAATCTTACCACCCAGAGTTTCAACTGACAAGTTTTAAATCTAATTTTCCTTTTAAATTGGCGATGGAGAAAATAATGTCCAGTGACTTCACCCAGCCCCATTCATTTAGTGTCAGTCAGTGATGGGACTGGATGTGTCTGCTGGTCAATGTGTTTTTTATCTTTTTTGTGGACATTGTTCATCATGATTCACATGGATCTGAATCATTTAACAACATGATTGATGAGAGATTTACTGTACATTGTGGGACATTTTTATTTTTAATAAATTAATTGTCAAAACAGTGTGTGTGTTTATTTACTATTCATCTTTTTCTGTGAATGAGTAGGGTACTATGTATGCCTTACTTATTCGATGTAAATCCATTGTAGGGTTCTACAGTATATAAAAACACTACAGAGCCCGTGCTACCCAAAGGACCTCATATAGCAGCTAGCATAAATTCTTGGCAAGAATAACAAACAATGATCAAAAAATGCAGCGCTTGAAAGTTCATATAAAAAATCATCTAAATAAACTGGTAAAAAAGTCCACAAAGTGCATGTGCAACAGGAACAGTAAAAACAGTGCTGGGAACTAGCACAACACACAGTCCAAAAACAGCATATGAGTGCAGAACTTCAGAGCAGTGCAGGAGAGGGATCCTTCACCAAAGAGGGGGAAGGGGGGTTCAACAAAGCCTCTTACTCCAGCTGTTGGACCACTTTGCGAGAAGGTGGTCAGAATGGCATTGTTGCTAACAATCCACCAACAATAATTGGCACAGGTAGATAGCGTTACCTCCACAGCTCAAAAGCAATCAGGCAGGAACGGACTCCCTCAATATAGAACATGTAATAGGATCGGTGAACGGGCGCAGAAGGGCCCCCTCTCCCCTCGACTGATCTCCCCTCACTATGGGACAGCCCGTGCTTTATACGCCAGCCCCCAGGCTTAAGGGGATTTAGGTCTGGGACATTCACACCAGGGCTAAGTCTCTGGGGACCTCCAGTCTTTTCTATATAGCCTACATCTGGAGGAAGTTGGAGCTCAGATCAGTGGCACACAGCATTTGATACCCCCATAATTTTTGCTTCACTCATCAGTAGAGTTGAGCGAACTTCTAGAAGTCTGGGTTCTGCTGGTTCGGCAGAACTTCGGGACAAAGTCCGGGTTCGGGTCCGGACAGAACCCGAACTTTGTCCGGGACCCCGAACCCCATTGAAATCAATGGAGACCCGGACTTTTAGGTACAAAAAGTGTTGTAAAATAGTCCTGGAAGGTCCTAGAGGTCTGCAAAAGGAAGGAAATGTGGGTAAGGGTGGGACAAGTGACCTACAAAGAAATGGGGACAGGGAAATAACTTTAAATATTTAAAAAAAAATAAAAACATAAAAAATGCAAAAATGGAGATCATCTTCAAAATGGGTCTGAAAAGTATTAATCAACATTAGAGGCCATAGAACTGTTCTAAAATCATCTTCAAACTGTGTCAAAAAAGTATAAATAAGCCGGGAGTACCCATATTACTGTTCTGCAAAATGTGTTTATCACTTTAAATCAAACCGGAAATCAGTGCACATCTCTTCTGCACAAGTATTTCAAGTCTGTGTGTCACTTTAAATCAAACCGTCAATCATTGCACATCTTTTATTCACACTTCTTTTTAAAATGTGTGTATCACTTTAAATGAAACCGTCAAACATTGCACATCTGCTATTCACACACATGTGTTCTGCACCAGAACAGATGTTCTTCACACATTAAATCTTTTCTTCATACATCTGGAAATAGAATAGAACACTTTACCTGATATGATATCACTGTTCTGAAAACATCTGGAAACTGTGTGTGAAGAGCGAAACCAGATGCATGCTCTTCTCTATGCTGTATTTTCAAACACACTATCCAGATGTTTCTTTCACTGTGTGTCTGAACTTTATGAACACGTCTTCTCTACACGTGACTAAAGGCCAAACTAAATTTCACTATTT
>BLSH010481413.1:1730560-1746231 GCA_018402905.1 Glandirana rugosa
TTTAAAGTGATACACACATTTTGCAGAACAGTGATATGGGTACTCCGGGCTTATTTATACTTTTTGGACACAGTTTGAAGATGATTTTAGAACAGTTCTATGGCCTCTAATGTTAATTAATACTTTTCAGACCCATTTTGAAGATGATCTCCATTTTTGCATATTTTATGTTTTTATTTTTTTAAAAATATTTAAAGTTATTCCCCTGTCTCCATTTCTTTGTAGGGCACTTGTCCCACCCTTACCCACATTTTCCTTCCTTTTGCAGACCTCTAGGACCTTCCTGGGCTGTTTTACAGCATTTTTAAGATTTTTCATTAAAATTACCAGAACCCCGGACCCGAACCCGGACTTTTTTTGAAAAGTCCGGGTCCGGGTCCCGGACACCCCAAAGTTCGGTACGGACCCGAACTTTACAGTCCGGGTTCGCTCAACTCTACTCATCAGTAATACCAGGGCCTCTAGCCCTCCACTATAGCAAAACAGATTAGAGACACACTTCCCCTTCTTTTTATTCCAAGAAACATGCGCTCTGGGATCACTCCCCATATACGCCGCAGCAGTGAGAAGGGACATTTCTAAACACCCAGGCTTCACTAATCAGCCCCCTAAATCAAACCCTATGCCTTCCAGAACCCACCCAGATCCCAAGGACAAACCTGAGGACATGGAAGCAGGGGCGGAGGGAGGTTCTCAAATTCTCCCTGCCCAAGCTCCACTTGATTCTGATTTCAACAATTCCCAGGTCCTGTCCCCGGCATCCACAGTGTCTCTTCTGGAAAGGACCCTGGATGAAATGTTCGCTTCCCCGACCGGGAGCTCCAAATCCAGACACCCCGGGACTCCTGGGGTCCCCCTCTCCAGCACTGCACTCGGACCTGAAATTCATGATGGAAACCTTCTCTAAGATGTTATCTAAAGGTTTGGCCCAAACTGCCTCCCAAATTACCTCTACCTCCAAAACTTATGCTCCAGGATTGATGTCATTGAACAAAAGACAGACTAAACAATTGCAAGAGCGAACCAGAATACGGATCCAGGACTTTCAAGACCAGCTGGAGACAGCTCTCTCTAAGATAGAGGACCTTGAAAATCGTTCCCGTAGATACAATTTTCATATCTGGGGGCTGCCGGAATCCATCACGGACGTTCAGGGGACAGTTTGCTCTTTCATCAAAGAAATTATTCCTGACATACCGGAACACAGGCTGGAGCGGAACAGGGCCCACAGAGCCCTACAGGCTCCTTGCTCGGATGGGCTGCCTAGAGATATTGTAGTCAAACCTCACTATTTTGCTGTTAAGGAGGAGATTATGAAGCTTACCAGGAATATACCTCAGTTGTCCTTCCAGGGCCACTCAATCCAGGTTTTCGCTGACATTTCCAAAGCCACTATTCAAAAGAGGAGGACCCTGAGACCCCTGCTTGAGGTTTTGATGCAGAAAACTATCAAATATTGGTGGTCCTTTCCCTTCCGCCTTACCTTCTCTTTCAAAGGCGAGAATTATGGCTTTTCCTCTTTTCATGAAGGGGAACATTTGCTGGTTAAACTGAACCTTATTTCTTTGGAACCTGGTACCTCCCTTATCTCCAAATCTGTTGTCTCCTCCAAACGCCCTTCACCTCAGAGCCCAATCCCCTCATGTGGCGAAACGAACAATCCAAGAGGTCCAAGGACTCTCACCCCCCCTGACCTTTCCATGATTCCTCTGGGGTTTTGTTCACGGTTGGAAAGGCTCTAAAACAGCCATAAGGACTTACATCTGACTCCTTCTCAGACACTTGACTTTCACCAGTTAACCCGTAATAGGTAATTTGTTCCCTTTGTTAGTATTGATTGCACAGGTTACTTTTGCCCGTGAGGCTCCCTTTGGGTCTTCCAGGGGAATCCTCTTCGCTGCTCGCTTTGGTTCGGGGTCCACCCTTCTCAGTCCCATTGTTGAGGTGGGTCACTGGGGGGGTTAAGACTAAGGATTGGAGGGTCCAGGCGAATTAGCTAGGGCCCCCCCGGGGTCCTCATCAGTAGGGGACCTCCTCCAGTACTTTTTTGTAGAAACGGTATTTATCTTTATTCATATCTTTGTTGACTGAGGTTACCGGCTCACTTGGGATTTGTTGGGTTGCTAATGAAAGTTTTAGGACTGGTTGCCGGGTGCCCTTCTGGTGGGGGTGGGCGGGGGACTGCCCTCTTAGGATGTGCCTCTCCTCCCCTCTTCCCCCTTGCCTGGCACTCCTTCCTGTGGGGAGGTCCTTGAGGGGCCTCCTTATTATTTACGCTGTTTTTCTCTTATGGTGGCACTTGTTTTATAAGTTACGAGATGCTTTGGGGGTGGGGCGGTAAGCATGCTACTCCCTCTGCTGTTGGGCTCTACCACACGGTTCACCTGGGAGCAGATGTGATGCTGCCAGTTAGGCAGATGTTACACAGTTGGACTCGGGACATGGGTGCCGGTCTTCCGGCTCCCATCCCCCGACTTCTGAGGGGATTGGTGGTCTTTAGCAATTCCCCCTCTTCTTCACTTCTTCTACTGTCTGGTTTTTTTTCCCTCTCTCTTTTTCTTCCACTTCCTCTTCTGTTTGCTCCTCCCCAGGCACCAGGGCGGCACCCCACCGAAGAGTGTGAAGAGTTCCAGATCTCCTCCAGTGAGAGAGGATTGTCTCTGCATCTGCAGGGTTGGGTGAGTTGATCATCAGTGACGCTTATGCTTTCCTTGGTTCCTACTATGACACCCTCTTCTAATACATCAGAGATTTTGAAAGTAGCGTCTCACAATGTTCAGGGACTCAACTCCCCCTTAAAACATAAGAAGTACTTCCAGACAGCTCATTCGCAGCACCTGGAGGTTCTACTTCTTCAAGAAACCCATTTCCCCAGTTAATTCTCTCATAGTTTTGTCCACGCAGGCTTCCCACAATTCTTCCTGGGGAATGAGAGGGGTGGGAGTATTTTTTGCTAAGGGCCTCGGGTTCCACACCCGTAATGAGATTTGGGAGGGCAGATATATTCTCCTGACAGATTAACTTAAGGGTCGCACCTACACATTTCTTGCTTATTATGCCCCAAATAAAGGACAGGTACAATTTTTTCGAACCATGCTTGGCTCCCTTTCCCCCCAGTTTGAGGGTACTTTGATTCTAGGTGGGGACTCCAACACTGCTCTTGACCTCATGTTGGACAAGTCTGGGCCGGTCCGGACTCGCTTCCTTCAACCCCCAAAAAGGAGTCTGAAGATTGCTAAGTTTCTTAATTCATTAGGTCTAGTAGATGTTTGGAGGGAATTTAATCCTAATACGAAGGACTATACCCATTACTCCACCCCACAGAAGTCCCTGGCCAGGATCAACCATATATTTTTGGGGGCCCCCTCTATCCCTTTGGTTTCTAAATCCTTCATAAGGGATTCCTTGCTCTCAGACCACTCCATGGTAGTCCTTTACGTTAGGTCCCAGGCGGACGTAGGGTCCAGACCTCAATGGAGACTGAAGGAAGCTATTTTGAACAACCCGGTCCACTGTACTTTGTTAGGGGAAGACCTTAAAGAATACTTTAGTCTTAACTTGGGTAGAGAAGTTTCTTACATGACTCTTTGGGCAGCCCACAAAGCAGTTATTAGGGGTAAGATTATCCACCTTTCTGCTAAACTTAAAAAAGAGAAAAGAGCGAACTAGTTAAGTTAGGGCAGGACTTTCACAAACTTTCTAAGGCACACAAGAAAAACCCTTCCCCCCAGTCTCGGGCTAAGCTAGAGGCTGGGAGGGCAGCCTTGAATCTGGCTTTGACCACCCAGGCAGAGAAACAGGCGCAGTGGGCGAACGCCCAGTTTTACCTATGAAAAGACCATATAGGCCCTAACTTAGCAGCTAGGCTATCCCCGAAACTTAGATCATTCACCTTCCCTAAAGTGAGCGACCCTTAGGGGACCCTCACACAAAATCCTTATAGGATCATGGTAATATTCCAGGATTTCTATGCTAAGCTGTATGAGTCTGAGATCTCAGACTCCTCCGCCTCTCTGCCCAATTTTCTGGATAGCATCCCCTTGCCTGTTCTGGACAGGGAGCACAGTCTCTCATTAGAAGCACCAATTTCAGAAACGGATGGGTTGCCGACGGGGTAGTATAAGCAATTCAGGTCTATCCTAGCCCCCCATTTAGCAGACTTTTTTAACTCACTGCTAGGGGGAATGGTCGCTAGTGTGGACCTTAACTCGGCCAATATCTCGGTCATCCCGAAGCCCGGCAAGGATCCTTCCGAGGTCAGTAACTATAGGCTCATTTCTTTAATCAACAATTAAAATCTTAACTAAAATCCTGGCTAATAGATTGGCTGCCTTTATAGGAGAGTATATACATAAGTATCAGGGGGGATTTATTCCCGGAAGACAAGACCAGATTCACAGGGCTGTGGACCTTATTTCACTTCTCATATCGGGGTGGGACGGTGGCCCTGGTCAGGAGGGGTTTGTACTATCAATCGACCTCCAAAAGGCCTTTGACACAGTCAAATGGCCCTATCTATTTGAGCTCCTGGGTCATTGGGGTTTTGGCCCTCGTTTCATGCAAACCCTTAAAGCACTGTATTCCAACCCTAGAGCGAGCATAAGATTGCAAAACTATCTCTCCAACCCGTTCAGCATACATAGGGGTACCAGACAGGGTTGCCCTTTTTCCCCATTGATCTTCACAATCGCCATTGAACCCCTAGCGATAGCTATTAGGGAACACCCAGACATGGGGGGGTGAGATGTGGCCCACAAACCCATAAATGCGCCCTTTTTGCAGATGGCCTTCTATTATTTTATTTATTTCTTCTCCTCTCATCTCTGTCCCGAACATACTTAAGCATTTGCAGGATTTTGGTGGGGCCTCGGGTTTAAAGGTTAATATGTCTAAGTCCGTAGCTCTCAACGTAGATGTTCCCGAGACAATAGTTCAGCAACTCAAGGACCGTTTCCAGTTACCCTGGAGCCCTGTCCAGATCCCGTACTTGGGTATTAAACTGGTGGCCAGTATTGATCATATATACTCCATCAATTATCCCCCTTTATATAAGCAACTTATGGACGAATTGGCCAGTTAGTGGAAGATGAGCCTCCCCTGACTGGGCAGAGTGAATTCGGTCAAGATGACCCTCTTACCAAGGATTTTATATTTCTTTAGGGCCTTGCCCATCCCAATTAGAAAGTCACATTTGCTCAAACTCCAATCCCAACTTAAAAAATGTATTTTGGGAAGTAAGGGCTTCTGTTGCCCGGCTGAGGTCCTCTGGAGACGTCGTAACCAAAGGGGCCTCGGACTCCCTAATCTTTGGAGGTACTATCAGGCCACCCAACTGGCACAATTCTCTATTACCTATGCATAGACCAACAGACCAGATTGGGTGGGAATTGAGAGGCAAGCAGTCCCTCTTGACACCTTAGATTACCTGGTGTGGACTCAACCCAAGTCTAGACCCTCTATTCTGTCCCCTATGCTTTCCCACTCATTAGCTCTCTGTGACCACTTATTCAACACCACAAAGGTGGCTTCCAACCTCCGCCCCCTGGAGCATGTCTTTAATAACCCCCCTTTCCCTCCGGGCCAGGATATTTGTGCATTTAGATGGTGGACCAACAAAGGCCTCTATAGAGTAGGTTATTTTCTCTCCTTGTCTGGCCCCATCTCCCTTGAACATTGTTCCAACAAACTGGACATTCCCCCATTGGAAAGGTTCTGATTACAACAGATTCACCACTTCATAGCATTGACCTGGAGGTCCAATCAGGCTTCAGGAGAACTTACCCCATATGAAAGGTGGTGCTCTTAGATCTCCTCTTCAAAAGGGGGTATCTCTATTGTTTATGCATCACTGGCTGATCATCCTGAGAAACCCCCATATGCCAAGAGTTGGGAGGGGGACTTGGGCTTGAGTTGGAATGCGGACATGTGGTTTTCCCACTTTATGAAATCCTTCAAGGGTATAGTGAATGTTACGCTGATGGAAGCGAGCGTGAAGGTGATCTCTCCCTGGTACTTAGTCCCTGCCCGACTCGCATCCATGTTCCTAAACTCCTCTTCATTATGTTTTAGAGGCTGCCACCTCCATGGATCTTACTTTCACACATGGTGGGAATGTCCTAAGATCAGGGGCTTCTGGAATAGAATCTTACAGAAGGTTACAGGCCAGCCCATTCCACAAAGCCCAGTAGTAGTGTTACTAAATCATGGACCGGTTGGTCTTTCTAACTCTCTGTGCAAACAAATTCATTTTATCCTTTTGGGAGCTAAACTCACTTTGGCAAGGGCCTGGAAAAAACCCTCTATTTCCTTCAACGCAGCTAAGAGAAAGATCACCTGGATTATGACCCAGGAAAAATATGCTAATATTCTCTGAGACTCTTCAGCTAAATTCGATATAGTGTGGGATCCCTGGCGGTCATACCTCAACTTGCCCCCTTGACACTGCTTTTCGCCTCTCTAGAATGCGTCTCCCTGGTGCCCTCTTCCTATCCCTCTTTCAACCCACTTTGCTTCCTTTCCTCTCTTTCTTTCTCTTTTTTCTTCTCTTGTCTTTTTACACTATAGTGCGGTTGTTATCAATGACAGGTCTCATATCAATGGCTTTGAGGAACTTGCCAGACCCAGGAGTACTCCTCAATGCCAACTAGCTCTTGATGGTCTCATCTATGCCAACTTAGTGGCTGGACGCCCCGGTTCGGCCCTGACCGTTGCCCAGGCAGTTTGCTCCCATTTGGGGTGCCGGGCAGTGAGTCCAGGGGCGGTCCAGCGATCTCGCCTTTGATAGGCTAAATGTTGACACTCACACATCTGTTTACTCGTCTTTTGAGTGTATTTTTGTGTGTACTCGGGGTAAGGCCTTCCCTTACCTTCTGTCTGTGTATGCTTTTGTATTTGTTAAATGGTAATAAAATTCTTTAAACCTAAAAAAAAAAATAAAAAATAAAAATTGAAGTCCTGGCAATTGGGGCTGTCTTGTTTATCAACAACATTGCTCAGCCGCTTAGCCGAAAGATAGAAAGAAACATTTTTTCTTTTTGTATCTTACTGTTTTTCTTCATCTAAAGATCAAAGGGATGAACTTCGATCTGCAGATGAAGTCAGTTTAAAGCAACCTGCCAAGTAAATTTCTTTTTTTATTAAATGCTCCTCTGTTTAACCCCTTATTAAAGTGGAGTTCCACCCAAAAGTGGAAATTCTGCTTTAAGGGAAGGTGACCCCCCTGACATGTCACAATTGGCATGTCTTTTTTTTGGGAGGGGACCGGGGACCCTGTTTTCACCTTCCGCCCCTCCCACCTGGCGATCTTCTGGGACATGTCACAGGTCACAGAAGATACAGCGGCCACGGTTGTGATGCAGGTGACGCGCAAAGGAGGGGGAGAAGAGTGAGGTTGAGGGCGGCTGCATCATCGGAGCCTGGGACAGGTGAATGTCCGATTATTAAAAGTCAGCAGCTACACTTTTTGTAGCTGCTGACTTTTAAAAGGGTGGAACTCCACTTTAACCCCTAATTTACTCTAATCAGCCTCAATTAACTGCTTATTCTCCTCCATTCAATTATTATTTTCTTGCTGATTTTTGTTTTTGTTCACTTCTATTTTATAAACTATTCATAATTAAAACTTTTTTTTTTTTGCTTGCTTTGTTTGTTAATATTGTTACACCTTTAACATATATTTATACGTTTTACATTGAAAAAAAATATTTATTTAATTTGTAAATAACTTTTCAATGCTTTGTACCTTTGCTGACAGCTGAATTATAAACAATATAAACAGTTTTGGTAGGTATTGGTAAGTGGTATTGGCGAGTACTAAAATAAAAGTATCGGGGAGTGCGCATGTGGGGAACGTCCATGGCGGCTGTGTAAGCCTGGAGCGCCGGTTCTCCCCGGCCTTACGGAACCGATCGAGCGTGCAGAGGAGCTCGGCTTACCCGCTCATGAAGCTCAGGAGCAGGGGGCAGCCACAAGGACATTGCTAGCACGGTGAGGAGCCGTGATTCGTGGTGTAGGTCCCGCGTCCGGCCCCGATTGCCTAATCGAGGCTGCGGCTTGGGCCTACTCGCTCCGCTGTTCAGTGGGAGACTGAGGAGCAGGAGGGCCTGGTCTCCAAAGGCTTCAGAGACACTATAGGAACTTTGAATGCATTACTATTTTCAAGTGGGACTCTCATCAGGGATAGCGGGACCTGCTGGCCCAGTTGTGATATGTGAATGATCCCTGGGGCAGGGGCTCCTAATTGAGACCGAGGCTTGGGCCTACTCCCCACCTTTCTCTTTTTGAGTGTGACTGTCAGCGATTAACAGGCCTATTTCCTATCACATAGAGGCTGGTGGATCTCCCTGTATCCCATAGGGAGAGGACCATCTACAGCTAGCAGTGCTGTACTGTATTCCCACCACATCACTAAGGGTCTAATTTTTTCACATTTTTTCTATTTTATATCTCTTTGGAGAAAGGGCCATTTTCAGCAACCTTCTTGGGACATTTCTCGCTTTTGAAACCATGCAGTCAGGCGGGATCTTTCCCGTCAGCCTGAATTTGATACTCCAGCTTCAAAGGGCCCACAGATGCCCACAGGTCCCCAATCAGCCACAGGGGTTATTGAAGAGAAGGAAGCTGGCTCGGACGGAGGCTCTCAGGTTCTACCTTCCCCGGGCCCCCCCGGAACTCAACCCATGGCCCAGATCCTCTCCCCAGCATCCACAATCTCTCTCTTGGAATGGACATTGGATGAACTCATTACTACACCTCTTAAATAGCAAGGCCCTGGCAACCCACAGTCGGACCTGTCCAGTCCCCAAGCTCCGGTACCTCATTCTGACTTTCAGATGATGATGGAGGTCTTTTCTAAAATGCTCTCTAAGGGTTTAGCCCAAACAGCCACTCAAATTACCTCTGTTATCCAAGCTGATCTTCAGGGTTTTGGGACTAGGATAGATGCAATAGAACAAAAAACAGACCAATCAGTTTCCAGAATCAACCAGAATACAGCACGTATCCAGGATCTTCAGGATCAATTGGAATCGGCTCTTTATAAAATAGATGACCAGGAAAATCGCTCTAGATGCTATAATTTTCGAATTAGGCTATTAATGACGTTCGAGCGACCGTGAGCGACTTTATTAAAGAAACCATTCCAGGTATCCCTGAGCACCGTCTTGAACTAGACAGGGCTCATAGAGCACTCCAGCCCCCGAGGTCCAATGGTCTACCTAAAGACATCATGGTGAAACCTCACTTTTATGGAGTAAAGGAAGAAATCATGAAGGCTTCCAGGTCCTCTCCTATTCTCTCTATTCAAGTTCTTACTAAGTCATCCATCAAATATTGGTGGTCTTTCCTATTCCGCTTGACTTTCATTCACAAAAGCAAGAAGTTTGGTTTCTCTTCTTTCCAAGAAGGGGAACAGCTGCTGGTTAGACTCAACCTCATCTCCTTGGAATCCACCTCCACTTCACATCACAAGAATGTAGGTTCCTCAAAGAGGCCCTCGCCTCAGAGCCCCATTCTTCCAATGTGGCGGAAGCAACAACAAAAGCGAGCCAAAGACTCCCACCCTCCTTGAGTTTTGAGCTTTGACCCTCTTTTTTTTGGTGCTCCCTTTGTTCAACGACTCTTGAGTCTCTGTACTCTACAGTGTGTTTTGCTCCTGACTTTTTTATCTTAAATATAATAATTTTTTGGGGCGGCCGGTGGGCGGCTCTTCCCCCCGCCTCTCCCCGATCATGTTCTTCTCAGGGGGGCAGGGGGGGCCTCTGCGGGCTGTCCATTTTAGCCCTTTACACTTTTATACTGGTTTTATGTAGCTGGTTTTGTTTATTATGGCGGTCCCTCATGGATTTGACTGAGCCACGCGATAGGGAGCCGGAGGAGACTCCTAAGTGGGTCCCGAAGGGTCCATTCAGGAGACCTTAACCTTGACAGTTGAGGGGTCCCAGAGGGTTTGGTAGTTATGTTCTTATCATTAACCATTTTTGTATTTTCTGGGTAATCCTCCCTCTGACTTCGGGATACTGTTGATGGTAATCCCTTGGTCGGTTGCAGTTCTGCCGTTTGGGCAGACATGTTACTACCTTTTCTTGATGGCGGGGGTGACACCTAGATCCCTCACTTTCAGGAATCTGAGGGAGTTTGCGGCTAGGCTTTGCCGCTCCCCTCCCTTGTTTTTTGTTTTTGTTTTTCCTCTAATTCCTCTGCTCCGTCCCTTCTTTACCTCTCTGTTTCTACCCTTTCTTTTCAGGCACCAGGGAAGTCATCTACGTAGTGGGCCTCAGCGGGTTGCCCCCTTATTTTCCTTGTATGGCAGGTCGCTTCCCCTCCCTCATCTGAGTCAGGTAAGCCTTCGTTCAGTGATGCATAAAGATCGATCCTCATACAGTTGCCATGTCCGTTAATCTTCCATCTTCTTTGAGAATTGCAACACATAATGCTCAGGGCCCTAATTCCCCCACTAAGAGGAAAAAATATTTTAACCTAGCCCACTCCCAACATTTGGATATACTCATGCTTCAAGAAACCCATTTCCCAGAGCAATATAATCCTAAGTATATACACTCTAAATACCCCCAAACGCGTCTGATAAGACTAGAGGTGTAGGAATCTTCTTCGCCAAGCATTTAGCCTTCACCCTCCTGAAAGAAATCAAAGACCCAGAGGGTAGGTTTATCCTACTGAAAGGGGTCTGATGTACACTTTTTTATCATATTATGCACCGAACCATGGTCAAGCTAAATTTCTTCATGGTTTGTTTAATCTTATCATGCCCCATCTTGAAGGGACTGTAATATTGGAAGGGGACTCTAATATGGCCCTAGACCCTATGCTCGACAAGTCAGGTTCAGGAGCACCCCACCTAACTCGGCCCCCTAAATATAGCCTTAAATTCGCCAGGCTTCTTTTTTCATTAGGGTTCATAGATATTTGGAGGGAACTAAACCCTAGGGTGAAGGACTATACCCATTTCTCAGCTCCACATAAGAGTATGGCAAGAATAGATCATATTTTTGTTCCAGCCTCTGTATCTCCCTTGGTTTCCAAATCCTCCATTAAGGATTTTCCCTTGTCAGATCATTCGTTAGTAGTAATACTTATTAAAGTTGACCTAGGTCGGGGGAGGAACCCCCAATGGTGCTTGAATGAATCTCTCCTGAATAGTCCAGTACATTGCACATTGTTAGAAAAGGAAATCAAAGACTACTTTCTCATGAACGATAATGGGGAAATCTCGCCCCCAATATTTTGGGCAGCTCATAAAGGGGTTATAAGGGGAAAAATCATTCAATTATCAGCCAGGTTAAGAAGGGAGAGGAGGGTTGATATCGAGAGGCTGGAACGTGCCTTTCATGACCTAGCCAGGTCTCATAAGAAGAATCCGACTCCCCGTTCCTGGGCACAGGTTGAAGCAGGGAAGGTGGCCTTAAACCTCGCCCTAACCACCAGCACCAAGAAACAAATTCAATGGTCTAGAGCCCATTTATACTTGCAAAGAGATCACATAGGTCCCAGGCTGGCTGCCAGATTGTCCCCCAAATGTCGTTCCTTTTCTTTCCCAAAGATCAGGGATCCCTCGGGAGATCTAACTCAGAATCCTAAACGGATGATGACTATCTTTCAGAATTTCTCCGCCAAACTTTATGATACAGGGAATTCGGTTCCTTCTCCTTCCCTTGATGCCTTTTTAAGTTCCATTGCCCTCCCCAAACTCTCGGAGGATCATATAGCCTCTCTGGAACTACCTTTTAATGACACGAAAGTGTTGGAGGTGATTAGGAATCTCAAGAAGGGCTCGGCCCCTTGTCCTGATGGTTTTTCCACGTGCTACTACAAGACTTTTGGCCCAGTAATTGCCCCCTACTTAACAAAATTTTTCAATTCTTTACGGACAGGATCAGCGTTGCAAAGTGATGCCAACAGGGCCTTTATCTCAGTCATCCCCAAACCTGGAAAAGATCATTCAGATGTTAGCAATTATAGACCTATTTCTTTGATTAATAACGACCTCAAAATTTTGACTAAAGTTCTGGCAAATAGATTGACCAATTTTATAGGTAAATACATCCACAAAGATCAGGTAGGTTTTATTCCGGGTAGGCAAGGCCCGGATCAGATCCGCAGAGCAGTAGACATCATTTCTCTCCTTAACTCGAATTGGGATGGGGGTCCTCCTCGGAAGGGGTACCTTTTGTCTGTTGACTTGCAAAAAGCCTTTGACACAGTTGACTGGTCTTACCTTTTTGAGGTGTTAAGTAGATGGGGCTTTGGCCCTAGATTTCTTCAGACTCTTAGGGCCCTGTACTCAAACCCCTGTGCCCAGGTCAAATTGCAAAATTACTAATCGGACCCTTTCCCCATCTTTAGGGGTACTAGGCAGGGATGCCCCCTATCCCCGTTAATATTTGCAATTGCGATGGAGTCTCTGGCTATTGCCATTAGGGATAACCCAGATATCCAAGGGATAGAATGTGGATCCTGTTCCCACAAGTGCACATTATTTGCAGACGACTTACTCCTATTTATCTCCTCTCACATCCACCCCTCGGGTTATTCAACTTCTCCAAGTCTTTGGTGAAGCATCTGGACTTTGCTTGAATTGGTCCAAATCTGCAGCATTGAATATCTCTACCCCAGAGCTGATTATACTTCGACTCAAAGACCGCTATAAATTCACATGGAACACTACTCAGATACCTTATTTGGGGGTCAGTCTGTCAGGCAACATCAACCAATGTTACGAAGCCAATTACCCTCCTTTACTTAAGAAATTAGCAGATGATCTTATCAGATGGGATCAGGAGGGCCTTTCATGGTTGGGTAGGATACACCCAGTCAAAATGACCCTTCTACCCAGCATTCTTTACTTTTTTGGAGCTCTCCCTATCCCAATTAGGAAGTCTAACCTGCAAAAACTGCAATCCCAAATTTTGAAATTCATTTGGGGCTGAAAAGGCTTTAAATGCTCGGCTAATGTTCTTTACAGGAGACGTAATCAGGGAGGCCTAGGACTTCCACACCTCTATAAATACTATCAGGCAGCTCAATTAGCTCAGTTCTCAATCGTTTTCACCAGAGGGAATAAACCGGACTGGATTAAAATAGAGAGACAGGCGGTCCCCCTCAACACTATTGATTTTTTAGTGGGGGCTACTCATGAATTGAGGCCCTCAATACTCGCTCCTCCTTAGCGACTCAGTCCTTAAACCCCCTAATTTAATTTTGAATCTTTGTCCCCTTAATCATCTCTTTAATAACCCCCAATTCCCGCTGGGTCTAGACATCAGGGCTTTTAAGTGGTGGACGGATAAGGGCTTATATCGAATAAGCCACTTTTTAACTCCTGCTGGCCCTTTGTCTTTAACGCATTGCATCAACAAGTTAGATATGCCATCTACTGAAAAATTTTGTTTCCTGCAAATACATCATTTTCTGACTTCTTGGTGGAAATCTAAAAATGATCATGCAGGTATCACTCCTTATGAAAAATGGTGTTCGGTAACTGAGGGTCAAAGAGGAGGTATTACCCTGATTTATGCATCACTGATGGAGAATTCAACCAAACCTCCCTTTGCGCAGAGATGGGAGAGGGACTTGGAGGTGGATTGGGAAGCAGACAGGTGGAGCTCCTTGTTCCTGAGATCCTTTAAAGGGATTGCTAACATCTCCTTGAGGGAGGCCAATCTAAAGGTTATTACCCGATGGTACTTTGTACCAACCCGGTTAGCAGCTATGTTTCCAAATTCCTCTAACCTCTGTTTCAGAGGATGTGGTCATTTGGGCTCCTTCCTCCACACTTGGTGGGAATGCCCACGTCTTAGGGGCTTTTGGAACAAGGTTTTCCACCTGATTCGTAAGATCTCGGGCCTTTCAATCCCTCAGACTCCAGAAACAGCCCTTCTCAACTCTAAACCCGATGGTCTGTCCAAACCTTTATTTAAACATATCCACTTTATTTTGCTTGGTGCTAAGATCACAATAGCCAGGTCCTGGAAACGTCCCTCGGTGTCCTTCGCTGAGGCTAAACAAAAAATTTCATGGATCATGGTGCAGGTAAGGCTCGCTAATATTATTTTGGATACTTCACCTAAATTTGACCTAGTCTGGGAACCATGGAAGAATTACCTAAAGCTCCCTTTGTGACCCACACTTACCCTTCTGAGTAGATTCCCTGGTGCCCTCTTTTTTTTCCTCTTTTGCTTTTCTTCTTCTGTTTCCCCTATGGCTGTTATTTCTTTCTCCTTTGCTTTGTTATTTTGTTTCTTTCCGTTTGCTGGGGTTTTTCTGATACCTGAGGAGTTCCACTCTCTCCCAACCCTGTGGTTGGAGGTGGGTAGTAGCTATACTCTCAAAATGTCTTATAGGCCTGTGTTATGGTCATAACGGTAACTCCCTTTCTTTTAGACATGGCGTTGGTTATGCCAACAAAAGTTTTTGTTTGTACAATAGTGATTGGAGCGCAGTAGGTTGCTGTCTGTCTCTCCGGTCACAGTTTGCTCCCAGATGGGGTGATCGGGGAGACGGCACGGCCTCTCCTGCTTTAGACCTGTTTTTTCTTTTTTTTTTCTTTTTATTTCTTTTATATATATTAGATATTTTTTGTTTGGTAATAACATGTGGTGTTGGCATTTGTCCGTATATCATTGTTTATTATGTACAAGAGTATTAGACTGTCAGACTCTGGCTAATTTCAACTTTCTCTTTTGTTAACTTGAAAATTTTCAATAAAAATTTTTGAAACGAAAAGAAAAGTATCGGTACTCGTACTCATAAAAATAATGGTATCTGTGCATTCCTAATCAGGATACCTAAAGAATACATTACATAAACAAAACTTTATATGGTAACAATGGGATTCTAAATCCATTGACCAAATATGGTCATTTCCTTATTTGGTCAATGACAGCACCTGAAATACCCTAGCCAGGGCCGGCTCTACCACTAGGCGGAGTAGGCGGCCACCTAGGGCTGTTGCTCTGCGTTGATTCATGTAAAAACTGACACTGTCTGACTGAGATAATGAGATTGTATTATCATATGCCATTTGCAAATGTAAAAAGAAATAGTGACTGATCTGCCAAATACCCCCCTCCGCCCCCACCCCCCGTGAGGCTGTATTTGATGGGCACAGGTGAAGCTGTATTTGATGGGCACAGGTGAAGCTGTATTTGATGGGGACAGGTGAAGCTATATTTGATGGGCACAGGTGAGGCTGTATTGATTAGTGCTAGTGAAGCTGCATTTGATGGGCACAGGTGAGGCTGTATTGATTGGCGCTGGTGAAGCTGTATTTGATGGGCACAGGTGAGGCTGTATTGATTGGCGCTGGTGAAGTTGTATTTGATGGAACGGGTAGTTTATGTTGAAGTGGTCGCGGTTAGTTATGTCGGAGTGGACACGGGTAGTTTATGTCGAAGTGGTCGCGGTTAGTTATGTCGGAGTGGACACGGGTAGTTTACGTCGAAGTGATCGTGATTAGTTATGTCGGAGTGGACACGGGTAGTTTATATCGAAGTGGACAGGGGTAGTTTATGTCGAAGTGGACACGGGTAGTTTATGTCGAAGTGGACACGGGTAGTTTATGTCGGAGTGCCCCCCACCCCCGCCTCCCCCCATAAACCGTCTAGTCAGTGATAAAGAAAAATGTAAACGTTTACCGTATACTATTATGTTAGAGT
>BLSH010481413.1:1751492-1765663 GCA_018402905.1 Glandirana rugosa
CGAATAACACAAGTAGATTTTCACTTTTTAAAACGTAACACCCTAATCCCAACAAATTTATCAACATATTACCCACTCATTATACAACTATTTAAACAACCCTAATCCCACAATGCAAAATTTTTCACTTTTAGATGAACACAATAAGCTGTGATTCTTTAGAGGGAATATTTACAAAGTGTCTTTGTGCATCATCATGTGATTTGCTTTTAGAAATTGCGAGTGCATGTTAGGCACAGCTGACTACCTGACCATTTTGTTCACCCAAAGTAGCTTAATGTTTAGACATTTTAAATTCAAAAAAGTTGTAATTTAACAGAAGTGTGCTAATTAGATAAAATAACGCATCACCACATCTCAGTGTACAGACACATAAATATATGTATGTGCAGTAAATATAATACCTATACAGTCATTTCGGCTTCAATGCTGCAACATTTTACTTCTTTTCAACTTTTGTTTTAAAATTCATTCTACTGCTTTTTTTATTTAGTTTTATTGGATATCTATTCACTATATTATCTTTTTAACCACTTCACGCCAATGTTAAAGCTGAAAGACGGTTACAGCACAGGCTTACTTTGCTGGGAGAGCGTACATGGACATCCACCCATGATCGTGCTGTTCACGCGCCCCCTGTGGTGCATGGGCGGCACCCTCTGAAATCGCCGAGTCCTTCAGTCCTGATCAGCTGTCAGCCAATGATAGCTGATCATAGGATTTAAACACAAGCCGGTTATTGGCTTTTCTTTCCTCATGCTGACAGTGTGAGGGGAGAGGAAGAAAGCTGATAACTGGCTTCTGTTAAAGGGACATCGGCACTGATAATCACGGCACTGATTATCATTGCAGTCCCAACAGTGCCCTCCAATGTTGCCAATCAGTGCCCATCAGTGCTGCCAATCAGTGCCCATCAGTGCCTCATTATCAGTGTCACCTATCAGCGCTGCCTATCAGTGGCCATCAGTGCCACCTACCAGTATCAAACAGTGCCACCTATCAGTGCCCTTCAGTGCCACCTATCAGTGCCCATCAGTGCCACCTATCGGTGCCCATCAGTGCCGCCTATAAGTGCAGCCTCATCAGTGCCTCCTCATCAGTTTCCACCAGTGCTGCCTCATTAGTGCTCATCAGTGCCTATCAGTGACACCTATCAGTGCCCATCAATGCTGCCTCATCAGAGCTCATCAGTGCTGCCTATCAGTGCCCATCAGTGCCACCTATCAGTGCCCATCAGTGCCACCTACCAATGCAGCCTCATCAGTGCCTCCTCATCATTTTTCCACCAGTGCCGCCTCATTAGTGCTCACTAGTGCCACCTATCAGTGCCCATCAGTGCCACCTATCAGGGTTTATTAATGCCACCTCATCAGTGCCCATCAGTACAGCCTCATCAGTGCACATCAGTGAAGGAGAAAAAATACCTGTTTGAAAAAATGTTAAAACAAACTATAAAAATATTTTTTTTTGGTCCTTTTTATGTTTGTTTAGCAAAAAATTAAAAACCCAGTAGTGATTAAATACCACCAAAATAAATATTTTGTATGGGTACAGTGTTGCATCACCGCGCAATTATCACTGAAAGTGCGACAGAGCTGAAAGCTGAAAATTGGCCAGGGCAGGAAGGGGGTAAAAGTGCCCAATAGGCAAGTGGTAAATATTTTACTGTATACTTGGTATTAATTATATTTTTGCAGTGAACATTTTATTTACTAACTATGCCAATGGTATAGTTTGGAAAAATGGGATTTACTGACAAAAAAAAAGTCAGCAGCCACAAGTCCGGTAGTTTCTGACTTTTAATAAAAGGACACCTTTACCTGTCCAGGGATCCAGCACCATCCTCACCTGGACTAGTTCTTCATTAGCCTTCAGGCTATACAGCTTCGACTCATAGCTGGCTGCCAACTGCGCATGCAAGAGCCGTGCTGTGCTTTGTGAATGGTCCTACAGTCTTCTGGGACCTCTGACATGTCCTAGAAGACTGTGGGGGAGGGAGGGGGAGAGAAGAACTGTCAAAATTAGGTACCTGCCCCACCCCCACAAATGACATGTCAAATGTAGCAGAAGTGGAGAGGAGGCGGACTTAAAGTGTTTGTTACCCCAACACTTTATATTCCTGAAATGAACCTGTTGTACCATGTACTTGTATAAGAAAGTAACCTGTTCTCATTGTATTGCTTCCTTTATGTAAAATCCTTGTTGTTCCTGCTAGTCCCTTTGCATCCAATTAAGAACTGACCACACTAAGCAGCAGAGCACACCATGGTCAGTTCTCTAGCTATGCTGGAAACTCAGTGTACTTTCCTCCAATAATCAGACGTATCCTGACACGCCCCCGATGCCATCCACTGGGAAGCTAAGTGTGCTGCTGCTTCTCCTTCCCCTAGCTCTTATGCAGCTGATAACAGAGTCAATGTGATCACTTATAAAAAAAAGTAAAAAAAAAGTATTTATAATGTTTTTATATCTATACAAAAATGTGTTGCCTTTCATTTCTGTTTTAAACTGAATGAGTTGTTTTACAAGATAATCATTTACAATCCCTTTAAAGTGGAACTTACCTTTTTGGGCGAAGTGCCACTTTAATTTGGCTTAAATAGTGATTTGTAAGAAAAACACATAAAATATCAGAGGAAGTCTAATTTGAGAATAATTTAGGGCTAGTATGTCCTAACGCCCAACACCAGGTGCCTATTCGCACGGCCAGTCCTTAACTAGTCTCAGTTCAGGCTTTTTATGATATTACACTCTTATTTCATCACAAATTGATATTAAGACCTGAACAAGGGGGAGTATTTTCCATTAACATGCATTCACTGTATCTGATTTTCCTAATCAATACATGTTTTAAAAGAATTTCAAACAAGATGAATGTTTGTATTAGGTGCTATTAACCATAAACCCAGAAGAACCCCCTGTTCGGTTTGCACCAGAACTCCCAAACAGAGAAAAAGTTCTGACCCAAACAGCAAACCCTATTAAAGTCAATGAGACCCGAACTTGAAAAATCAAAAGTTGCCATTTTTAAGGCTTATGTGCCATAAAAAGGGTATGGGAGTCTGGGTACTGCCTTGGGGGGGCATGTATCAATGCAAACATTTTTTTTTAAAAAAGATATTTTTTACAGGAGCAGTGATTTTAATGATGCTTATAGTGCAACAATAAAAATTAAAAATTCCTTTAAATATAGTGCTTGGGGGGGTCCCCTCAGTCTGCCTGTAAAGTGGTGCATCTGTACCGTGGATAGAATCCACTGCAGCAAAACTGACAGTAAAAGAAACAAGTCAAATCACATTTAAATTGCCGGCAATACAATACCTTTGCCGGCAATAAAATGTTAGAAAATATAAAAATGTTAATAAAATGGCTTGCCCCCCCCCCCAATCCATACCAGGCCCTTTGGGTCTGGCATGGATTTTAAGGGGAACCTTCATTTTTCGGGTCGGTGGTGCAGCAGACATTGTGATTGACGATGGATTTACATCAATAAAGGAATTGTCAAAAACTCCTGTTTTTATTTATTTTACACTTTTTTGGTGAATGGGTAGGCGTATTATATACCTCATGCTCATTCAGATGGGGGGGACGAGATCTAGGGGCCCCCTTGTTAAAGGGGGCTTCTAGATTCCAATAAGTCCCCTGCCTGTAGACCCCCACAACCACCGGCCAGAGTTGTGGGGATGAGGCCCTTGCTTTAGGGTGGGAGGGAAAGAGCCCCCCCACCCTAAAGCACCCACCCCCATGTTGAGGGCATGTGGTTGGTATGGTTCAGGAGGGGAGGGGGTGCTTGCTCATCCCCCCTTTCCTGACCTGATGGGCTGCATACTCAGATAAGGGTCTGGTCTGGATTTTGTGGGTGGACCCCACAACATTTTTTTTTTATAATTTTGGAATGGGGTTCCCCTTAAAAGCAATACCAGACTCAAAGGGCCTGGTATGGATTGGGAGGACACCCACGCCATTTTTTCTTTAACTTTTTTATTACCAGCAATTTTTTTTTGTATTCCTCTCTCAGTGGGGAAGCCCAGACAGCTGATGACTTATCGGTTGTTAAGAACACGAGGGCCGGCTTTTCCGCCCCGTTCCTTAACAATCAGCTATTCACTGCTCCCTGATTTGGCAAAGCTTTGTCCAATCAGGGCTTAGAATGCACTGTACAGTGCTCAGTGCATTGTGGGGCATTCGGCGAGGTGAACATCCTGCAATGCCCTGCAAATTTGAGTGTTCGCCAAACAAGCGATGTTTGGGCCAAAGTTTTGCTCAGCCCAAATCATTCTCCCAACTCTACTGTTCAGTGATTTGACTATTGCTATTTGAAAGGCAGCTCACTAGGCTCACAAAGGTTTGCACTGTGCTTATGTTTTGTGCGTGTCGGGGACAGTCCCACACTGTATAGATCAGGGATAAGCAATTAGCGGACCTCCAGATGTTGCAAAACTACAAGTCCCATCATACCTCTGCCTCTGGGTATCATGCTTGCGGCTGTCAGAGTCTTGCTATGACTCATGTGACTTGTAGTTCTGCAACAGCTGGAGGCCCGCTAATTGCATATCCCTGGTATAGATGAACCCGATTGTTTAGTTTAGCACAGGATGGCGATGTTTTGTTTTCTGTTTTTTTGTTATGTGTTTTGATCTTGAAACCCTGTCATAATAAAACTGGCAAGCTGCCAGATTTTAAAGAAACTGACCTCCATGCTGAAACTTTTCCTCTGAAAAGTGATCCCCAGGAGCTCATCTCCCACACGTGGGGGAGTTCAGCGAGGTAACTTTCAAAAATGGAGGAAATGTTGAAGGCCTTGTTGCAAGCCAATGCAGCCCAGCGGGAAACCAAATGCCAGGTCGCAGAGGCCACTGCCTGCTCAGCAAGAGGAGAGTCGCCAGGCCATTGCAGCTCAGCAGGAAACCAACCTTTGGGTCGCAGAGGCTGCTGCAACACAACAGGCAGCTCAGTAAGGAGGCAACTCGGCAGGCCATTGCAGCTCAGCAGGAAACCAACCTCCGGGTCACAGAGGCCGCTGCAGCTCAGCGGGAGGAAAGTCGCCAGGCTATCGCAGCACAATAGGAGATGAACCTTCAGTTGGCGGAGGCCCTGCTGGAGTTAAATAAGGGGCCTCCCGTGACATTGGAACCAAAGTTGGTACGCGCCTCTTACCATATGCAGAAGATGACATCTATGGATGGCGTGGAGGCGTACCTCACGACATTTGAAAGAGTCGCTCTTCATGAAGGATGACCAAAAGAACAGCGGGCGGAACTGTTAGCACCATTCTTGACAGGTGAACCCCAAAAAGCCTATTTCAATCTGGAAACAGATAAGGCCCAGCACTGTGACACTCTAAAGCAGTAGTTCTCAACTCCAGTCCTCGGGACCCACTAACAGGCCAGGTTTGCAGGATAACTGAAATACATCACAGGTGATATCATTTACTGCTCAGTGATTGCAGTATTTTAGTCTGCATCTCCCCAAGGTATACTTAAAATCTGGCCTGTTGGTGGGTCCCAAGGACAGGAGTTGAGAACCACTGCTCTAAAGGCAGAGATACTCGCATGCCTGGGGGTCACCTTGGCAGTCCGGGTCCAATGCTTACATCAGTGGACAAACCACCCCGTTCGCAGATGTTCGATCTAGTTCACCTTACCAGGAAATGGCTACAGCCAGAGACTTTGCCAGGTCCCCATATTGTGGAGCGCATGGTCATGGACCGCTATCTATGGGCGCTCTCTGATGCTTTGAGGAAATGGGTCAGCCATGGGGACCCCAAAACTGCAAGCCAACTGGTGGACCTCGCCTGCTGAGGACTTGTTGCGCCCATCTGGGCCCCACTCCAATGTGTCTAGAGGGGAAAGATCACCCGGCGGACCCGGATAAGACTGATGCGGCTAAAGAAACTGGGGGCTCTAGATCTGGAGACTGGCCAAAGAAGCCAGGAAGGTCTTGGAGACCCTTGAGAGGACTGGGTATAGAACATATATAGTGCCATGCATTGGGCCATATTGCTGCCAATTGCCCCCTGAATGATGAACCCATGCAATGCGATTATACTTATGTGAATAGAAGACTTTCTCTTTTTGCACAGGTCGCATATACAGCATCATGTTCAAGTCATATGGAGCAAATGCGTGTGATTTTTGTTGATGGGAGACCAGTCACTGCACTGCTTGACTAGGGTAGTGTGGTAACATTGGTAAAAATCAATTGTATAAACCCTGCAAGGTTACACCCTAGCACTGTTGGAGTCATTTGCATCCATGGGGATAATCGTGACTCCCAGACGGTGGTGGTTGAGATTGACACCTCTTGCGGCAGTGTGACTCATTCAGTGGGGGTGGTGCCTTCACTATTTTATGACACCCTAGTGGGCAGGGATTTTCCCCATTTTTGAAGGTTATGGGAAGGCACAGGGAGTCTGGAGGATAGAGCTCCCCCTGCTGTTGAAGCATGAGACCTCTCGTCAGACCCGTTTTGCCAAATGGAAGGGGAGACGAGTGGCAGGACCGAGGAGCGCGGAGACCCTCTTCCTTTTCCTGTACTGGCTGGGGAGCTGGAGGAGCTGGACGATAACTCACAGCGGGAGGCTAATGACCCTGACAATGACTCTGACCCTGAATGTGAGAGTGAACCGAATGTATTACCTGACTTAGAAGTCAGGAGAGAGGACTTTTATACAGAACAACTATGGAATGTCACTCTCCTTAGAGACAGAGAAAACGTGAAGGTGATGGATTGGGAACCTATGGACCCTTGTTGGGGGTGTCTTTTCCCTACACGGTGCTTAAAAATGATTTGTTGTATCAGGTGGTGAAACACGGGGAGGATGAAGTGGAACAGATAGTGATTCTCAAACCCTTCCGCAGGATGGTGCTAGATCTGGCCCATGGGCATGTAATGGGGGGACATTTGGGTATGGAGAAAACCAGGCAGAGACTAACCCAGAGATTCTTGTGGCCTGGGTTGTATGCAGACATCAAAGAATATTGTGAATCATGCCCTGAGTGTCAAATGATGGCCCTGTGATCCCATTTTGGTAGTCCCCTTGACCCACTTCCCATAATTGAAGTGCCATTTGTGCGAATTGGCATTGACCTCGTGGGACCAGTAATAAAATCTGCCCGGGGACACCAGCCCATCCTGGTGATCCTGGACTATGTGACCCGCTATCCTGAGGGCATACCCTTGCGGAATATCTCTGCTAAGACTGTCGCCAAGGAGTTGGTCCAGGTGTTTAGTGGGGTGGGTTTCCCTAAAGAAATCTTGACCGGAGTAACCCGTTCATGTCCAGAGTGAACAGAAAATTGTGCAAGTTGTACAAAATCTTCCATCTCCGTACCTCTTTTTACCACCCCCAAACTGACGGTCTGATGGAAAGGTTTAACAAGACCCTCAAGAGTATGCTAAAAAAAGTGGTAGATAAAGATGGCCGAAATTGGGATTTTTTGCTGCCGTACCTCATGTTTGCCATACAAGAGGTTCCACAGGCGTCTACGGGGTATTCCCCCTTTGAACTCTTGTATGGTAGACATCCCAGGGGGCTGATAGATGTCGCAAAAGAGCCGTGGGAAGGAGAGGCTATCCCATATAGAAGTGTCATAGAGCATGTCTCCTTGATGCAGGATCAAATCGCAGCTGTCCTGCCCCATGTACGAGAGCATATGGAGCAAGCCCAGGAAGCCCAGAGAAGGGATGTCAAAACCCGAACTTTCAACACCGTAGACAGAGTGCTGGTGCTAGTCCTCGTGGTTGAAAGTAAATTCCTGGCAAAGTGGCAGGGTCCTTTTGAGATTAGGGAAAGAGTAGGGGAAGTAAACTACAGAGTTTAAAAGCCTGGGAAAAGGGAACCGGAGCAGATTTACCATGTTAATCTCCTAAAACCGTGGAAGGCTAGAGAGAGTTTATTGGCATTGCCCACTCCCCAAAAGGACAGGTTACCCTCCAACCCCAGAAGTCCCCATAACCGAGTCCTTGTCACTGACGCAACAAAACAACGTTAAGGAAATTGTCAGTAAAAATAGAGACATTTTCTCTTCCCTACCCAGACTGACCACTGTTCTACAACATGACATAATAACGGAACCAGGGGCCCGTGTAAATGTAGAACCCTACCGAATACCCGAGGCTAGATGAGAGGTGATGGCAAGAGAAGTAAAGACCATGTTGGAGTTAGACGTGATAGAGTAGTCCTACAGCACCTTGTCGAGCCCTATAGAACTGATTCCAAAGCCCGATGGCACTGTTCTGTAATGATTTCAGGAAGCTGAATAAAGTGTCTAAGTTTGATGCATACCCTATGCTGCGGGTTGACGAACTTGTGGATAGGTTAGGAGGTGCCCGGTACATAACAACCCTAAACCTAACTAAAGGATACTGGCAGACCCCCTAACGCAGTCAGCAAAGGAAAAAATGGCCTTCACTACCCCCGAGGGGTCCTATATAAGCGAATGCCGTTTGATCTGCAAGGGGCCCCTGCATCCTTTTAGAGGATGATGTGGTCATCCGCAGCCCAGATTGGGAATCACATCTGCCCCAGGTGCAAGCAGTCGTAGATTTACTGAGGGTAGCAGGTTTAACAGCCAACCTGAAAAAAGTGTGCTATAGGTCCAGAGGAGGCCAAATACCTTGGGTGTGTTATTGGTTAGAGTCTAATAAAGCCCCAGACAAATAAGATCGAGGCCATTCAAAAGTGGCCCCAACCAGTGAACAAGAAACAGGTTTGTGCCTTCCTGAGGGTTACAGGGTATTACCGAAGCTTCATCCCCAACTTTGCCACCATTGTTATGCCTCTGACTGATCTGACGAAGAGTAGTGAGTCAGGCATGGTTAAGTGGAATCCCGAAGCCATGAAGGCCTTCCAGAAGTTGAAGCAAGCCCTTTGTGCACAGCCGGTGCTCGTTGACCCCAGACTTCACAAAGGAGTATGTGGTTCAAACCGACGCCTCTGAGGTGGGACTAGGTGCTGTTCTGTCCCAAATCAGAGACGGTGAGGAGCACCCGGTTGTCTACTTATGCAGGAAGCTTAATAGGCATGAAAGGAATTATGCCATTGTGGAGCAAAAGTGCCTGGCTATCAAGTGGGCCTTAGAGGCCCTAAAATACTACCGGCTGGGAAAGTCATTCAGGCTAGTCACGGACCATGCGCCCCTTAAGTGGATGTGTAACAACCGGGAGAAAAAAAGCCAGGTGACTAGGTGGCTCCTGGCCCTACAGCCATTTAAGTTCTCAGTGAACACTGGGCCGGGAAGCTCCAAAATAATGCCTATGGTCTCTGCCGGGCCAACTGCATGGTTAGTACAGTTTCTCCGTCCTAGAGGGGGGGAATATATGACGTTATGCAAGGCGCTGCAATGGATGGGCGATACTTGTCGCCTCGCATGCGATAATTTTTAGGCGACTAGCGAGAGTCCGACCCAGGTTTTGCCAGCCACCATGGCAGGGCTGGTTCCAGCACGGACTTTCTGGTCCACTCAAACCCCTCTTCACCTGCATTTAATGACCAGGAAGAGAGCAGAGGAGAGCTCTATCCTGGATCACAGAGGGAGAAAGTTGAGTGAGCTCTGTGTGCTAATTTGTACTCAAAGATAAAGGTTTGCACTGTGCTTATGTTTTGTGCGTGTCGGAGACAGCCTCACACTGTATAGAGAGGAACCCAATTGTTTAGTCTAGCACTGGATGGCAAGGTTTTGTTTTCTGAATGTTTTGATCTTGCAAACCTGTCATAATAAACCTGGCAAGTCGCCAGATTTTAAAGAAGCTGACCTCCATGCTGAATCTTTTCCTCTGAAAAGTGATCCCCACGACCTAATCTCCCACAATATATATATATATATATATATATATATATATATATATATATATTTATATATATACAGTATGTCACAAAAGTGAGTACACCCCTCACATTTTTGTAAACATTTTATGATATCTTTTCATGTGACAACACTGAATAAATTACACTTTGCTACAATGTAAAGTAGTGAGTGTACAGTTTGTATAACAGCGTAAATTTGCTGTCCCCTCAAAATAACTCAACACACAGCCATTAATGTCTAAACCGCTGGCAACAAAAGGGAGTACATCCCTAAGTGAAAATGTCCAAAGTGGGCCCAAAGTGTCAATATTTTGTGTGCTCACCATTATTTTCCAGCACTGCCTTAACGCACTTGGGCATGGAATTCACCAGAGCTTCACAGGCTGTTACTGGAGTCCTCTTCCACTCCATCACGGTGCTGGAGGATGTTAGAGACTTTGCGCTCCTCCACCTTCCGTTTGAGGATGCCTCACAGATGCTCAATAGGGTTTAGGTCTGGAGACATGCTTGGCCAGACCATTACCTTTATCTTCAGCTTCTTTAGCAAGGCAGTGGTCATCTTGGAGGTGTATTTGGGGTCATTATCATGTTGGAATACTGCCCTGTGGCCCAGTTTTCAAAGGGAGGGGATCATGCTCTGCTTCAGTATGTCACAGTACATGTTTGCATTCATGGTTCCCTCAATGAACTGTAGCTCCCCAGTGCCGGCAGCACTCATGCAGCCCCAGACCATGAGACTCCCACCACCATGCTTGGCTGTAGACAAGACACACTTGTCTTTGTACTCCTCACCTGGTTGCTGCCACACATGCTTGACACCATCTGAACCAAATCATTTTATCTTGTTCTCATCAGACCACAGGACATGGTTCCAGTAATCCATGTCCTTAGTCTGCTTGTCTTCAGCAAACTGTTTGCAGGCTTTTTGTGCATCATCTTTAGAAGAGACTTTGTTATGTGACAACAGCCATGCAGACCAATGTGATGCAGTGTGCAGCGTATGGTCTGAACACTGACAGGCTGACCCCCCCACCCCTTCAACCTCTGCAGCAATGCTGGCAGCACTCATAAGTCTATTTCCCAAAGACAACCTTTAGATATGACGCTGAGCATGTGAACTCAACTGCTTTGGTTGACCATGGCGATAACTGTTCTCAATGGAACCTGTCCTGTTAAACTGCTGTATGTTCTTGGCCACCATGCTGCAGCTCAGTTTCAGGGTCTTGGAAATCTTCTTATAACCCAGGCCATCTTTATGTAGAGCAACAATTCTTTTTTTCAGATCCTCAGAGAGTTCTTTGCCATGAGGTGCCATGCTGAACTACCAGTGACCAGTATGAGAGAGTGAGAGCGATAACAACAAATTTAACACACCTGCTCATCATTCACACCAGAGACCTTGTAACACTAATATGACACCGGGGAGGGAAAATGGCTAATTGGGTCTAATTTGGTGATTTTCACTAAGAGGTGTACTCACTTTTGTTGCCAGTGGTTTAGACATTAATGGCTGTGTGTTGAGTTATTTTGAGGGTACAGCAAATTTACACTGTTATACAAGCTGCACACTCACTACTTTACATTGTAGTAAAGTGTAATTTCTTCAGTGTTACCACATGAAAAGATATAATAAAATATTTACAAAAATGTGAGGGGTGTACTCACTTTTGTGAGATACTGTATATATATATATATATATATATATACAGTGCCTTGAAAAAGTATTCATACCACTTGGAATTTATCACATTTTGTCATGTTACAACCAAAAACGTAACAGTATTTTATTGGGATTTTATGTGATAGACCAACACAAAGTGGCACATAATTGTGAAGTGGAAGGAAATTGATGAATGATCTTCAAAATTTTTTACAAATAAATCTCTGAAAAGTGCGGAGTGTCACAATTAAGTGCCACTTTGTGTTGGTTTAACATATAAAATCCCAATAAAATACATTTACGTTTTTGGTTGCAGCACGACAAAATTCCAAGGGTTATAAATACTTTTTCAAGGCACTGTATATCTATCTATATATTTTTTTTCTTTGCCCAGGAGCCCATGATAATATTAAGGTGGCACTGTGTCCCTACTTTTACACAAGCTCAATTTCCACTCTCATTGGTCCAGCGCTATCACACATTCACTAACCCTTCATAGAACATCTCTTTACCTACTCATTATTTGATGTGTAGCTTGAATCCTTTTTGATACCGCCTGTGCATGGGCTGTCTTGTCATTTTTAATGATATTGTTAATTGAGTCTGTTATCGTTTGCCTTTCACTTAGTAAAGAATTAAAAACAAAAAACAACCAAAAAACAAAGGGGTGGGTTTCCCTGTGTGATGTTATTTACCAAATATGACCATGGCCATATTTAGTCAATGTTGCTTAAATATGGTCATGTGTCCCTATTTGGTCAGTGATGTCATTCTATTACGCCCTTTATATACAGGGTCAGAGATTCCTAGCCATTAAATTATTAGGGCCTGGTAATGTCATTGGGCACTGGTCCAGCACTATCACACATTCACTAAACCTTCATAGAACATCTCTTAACCTACTCATTATTTGATGTGTAGCTTGATTCCTTTTTGATACCGCCTGTGCCTGGGCTGTCTTGTCCTTTTTAATGATATTGTTAATTGAGTCTGTTATCCTTTGCTTTTACTTAATAAAGAATTAAAAACAAAAAACAACCAAAAAACAAAGGGGAGGGTTCCCCTTTGTGATGTCATTTACCGAATATGACCATGACCATATTTAGTCAATGTTGCTCAAATATGGTCATGTGTCCCTATTTTGGTCAGTGATGTCATTCTATCACGCCCTTTATATACATGGTCGGAGATTCCTAGCCATTAAATTATTAGGGCCTGGTAATGTCACTGGTTGTTAAGGACACGGCAGGTGTCTGCACACACTCTTTGTTAGCAAGCATTGACGGGAAGGAAGAAATACCCTGGCTAGATATAATGTTCAGCTTCTGCCAAACAAGAAATAAATTCACTGTTCAAATGAACATCCTAACAGCTAAGTACAATGTAACCATATGTTCCCTAATACTGATGGCTGTGAGACCAATCTGACTTCTAAAATGATCTTTATCAAAGATCTTGATCCAAAATAACCAGGGCAAGGGTAAAATCAAAAGGAATATATGTAATTGCTAGAGGAATTAATTTGTCATGTTATGGATATTCCAATATTAAGATTTTGAAATATTGTATCTTTGAGAATTAATATCTTTCCCATCTGCTCAGCCATTGATTTGTAACACATTTATATTATTATTTGTATAAATAAGTAAATTAAGTTTTTTTTATATATCTGTGTATTTTTGTATTGGTGATCTTAAAGTCCCATTTACCCACCTCTACTTTATATATTATATATTGGAATGCTAGAACCTGATTTGGTCACACCAAATATTCTGCATATGTGTTTGAAGCGGGGTCTCTATATAACAGGGTAGTACAATCAGGGCTGGACTGGCCATAGGGCAGACCGGGCATTTGCCCAGTTAGCCGGGGCCGCCTGCTCCGTGGCTGTTGCTGTCCAGGCAGCATAGCAGCAGGTAAGCGGCGACCTCCTCCTACGGAATAGCTGCATAGGCTGAGCTGTGTGTTCCTCACACACAGCTCAGCCTCAGTGCTCTCCACTCAGCCTCGGATGGACTGCTCCTCCTCCTCCGCCCCTCTACTCCGGTGTCTTCCCCACCCACACTCTCCAAGGATGTGTGGGAGGGAATATTGAAACAAAAAGAGGAAGAAAGCTGCAGACAGCATGTGTCTGAGCCTCCATCCTGGGGTGAGTAAGCTCACCCTCTCTTCTGCATAAAACAAATTTGGGGGGCTCCCTGTGTGGACTCTGATGTAACTGGGGGGCTCCCTGTGCGGACTCTGATGTAACTGGGTGGCTCCCTGTGTGGACTCTGATGTAAGGGAGCATTGCTGTAAAAGGGCTCTGTGCGGACTCTGAAGTAACTGGGGGCTCTGTGTGGGCTCTGATGTAACTGGGGGCTCTGTGTGGACTCTGATGTAACTGGGGGCTCTGTGCGGACTCTGATGTAAGGGGAGGTTCTGTGTGGACTCAGGTGTAAGGGGGCTCTGTGCAGACTCTGATGTAAGGGGGCTCTGTGCAGACTCTTATGTAACTCGGGGGTTCCCACTCGAATGAGTGGGGTCCTACCTCCGAGTCTGTGTACGACAGACGTCGAAAGAAGGAGAAAAACAAAGTTATAAGGGAGGGTGTGTAGGAACCTCTCACACCCACCCCTTCTGTGGCCTCATCTCCCCGCCTCCTCCTCCTCGTCAGGTAGGCTCCGACTCACCTCTCGTGACTCCGACTCGACACACACTCCT
>BLSH010481413.1:1775949-1792450 GCA_018402905.1 Glandirana rugosa
CGCGGGAAAATGTCTGTCTGATTCCCCCGGGGGGTCCATGTAATAAATTTCCTTATAAATTAAAAATAACAAAGTGAAATTCGTAGTAGTAATATTTTGAAAAAAAACGTAACTATGTACAGGGGATCCCGTCCTAGGACCAGGGGTATGTAAAAATACCGTTATTGAACATATATTCGGAAATTTTACTCGTGAAAACTAAAAAGTACAAGCCCAGGGTATCTGAAATTGCCATAAGCTTACAAGCGTGTTTAAAAAACGGACAAGCGTACAACACTACATTTTGGCTTGGCCCCCCCCCCCCACAAGCCGGGTAGGGATTGGTGAGTGAGACAGGTGTGCACTACATCACAACATGCGAACAGGCAAAAAATTTGTGCGGACATTCGAATACCGTTAAAGTCTATGGGACCCGAACATGAAAAATCAAAAGTGCTCATTTTAAAGGCTTATATACAAGTTATTGCCATAAAAATGTATGGGGACCAGGATCCTGCCCTAGGGGACATGTATCAATGCAAAAAAAAGTTTTATAATGATGATGCTTAAAGTGAAACAATAAAAATTAAATATTCCTTTAAATAATGTACCTGGGGGGCCCCCTTAGTCTGTCTGTAAAAGGGCGCACCTCTGTAATGTTTAGAACAGTGCAACCGCAAAATGACATTTGTAAAGGAAAAAATGTCATTTAAAATCACTTGCAGCTGTAATGTAATGTAATGTTCCCGTCACTATAGATAAAAAAATCACTGGAAAAATTTGCATAGGGTCCCCCCCCCAGTCCTTACCAGGCCCTTTTTAAAAAAAAAAAATTGACGTGGGGTCCCCCTAAAATCAAAACCAGACCCTTATCTGAGCATGCAACCTGGCCAGCCAGGTTAGGGGGGGCGAGCAAGCGTCCCCCCCCCTCCTGAACTGTACCAGGCTACATGCCCTCAACATGGGGAGTATGGGTGCTTTGGGGCAGGAGGGGCTCTGCGCCCCCCATTCCAAAGCACCTTGTCCCCATGTTGCCACAATCCTGGGCTGTGGGGATCTGTGGGCAGGGGGCTTATCGGAATCTGGAAGCCCCCTTTAATAAGGGGGCCCCCAGATCCCGGCCCCCCATGTGAATTAATAGCGGGTACATCAGGCCCCTGCTAATTCCCCAAAAAGTTTCAAAAAAGAAAAAAACACAGGAGACAGTTAGGGACAAGTCCTTTATTAAAAAAATAAATAAGTATCCCCCGTTGTAATCCATCATCAATCACGGCGCGTGACAGACCCAAAAGAAGAAAAAAAATGCAACAGCACCTCCTCCATGCTTACGTCGCAGGGTGACCCCGTCCTGCCATATAAGTAAATTGTCAAAGCAAAAAGCTTGCAGATGGCGGGAGCCCTCCCAACGGGGAGGAGCTGTGTGCACCATCTGCACCTAATGCATTATAGGGTGCTCTGTGGCGGCGAAGTCACTGCAAACACCCCATAATGTTCTAAATTCGATTAACGTTCGACTCGAACCGCGGGCCCATCCCTTTGAGTAATTAGTGCTTGGATGAGGCACTTACTACAGCAACTGAAAGTCAACATCTCCACCTCTCTCACGTTGGCTTTCAGCTGCTGCAGGGTGAGTCACAGAATATCAGTTCCAGTAGTTTCCCCCACCTGCCACACTGATCATTCCCTCCTGTTCACTATCAGATTCTCTCTGCTGCCTTGCCCCCTCTTTGCCCCCCCCACTCCCCAGCACTGCCAGGTTCCTTCCTCATCCAGCAGCTACAGGCACACAGGGGGCACTTCGGGATAGAGAGTGGGGAAAGTAGCCAGTAAATATGTAATTTACTGGCTCCTGCCTTTAATAAATGAACACTGAGTGATTGGTACTGTGTTCATTCATAACTGAAGCATTATTAACTGTGTTTACTATGCTTATGTTTATGAATGAACAGGAGCCTCTGCAGTGCAGCTGAGGCACAGACCACCTGTCTGCCACAGGAGATTCTCTTTTTACCCCGTACTTGCAAGCAAATGAATCTATAATAAAATTATTTAAAAACAATTTATTGAACAATTCTGTAAATATAAGACTTTCCACAAAAGTATCTGGTTCATTACTAGTAGATTAAAGGATTTTTTGACAGACCTCCTTAAAACAAAACTAAATGATCATAACATCATTATCTGAGAACTGAGGCTACAAGATATTATAGAATCACAATATTCTTTATCAGTCTTTATCTGGTTTATTTGCTGTGTCCTCATCTGGGAAGATTTCCATTCATTTTCTGTCTTAAGGGCACAACATGAAATGAAAGGAAATCTCAAAGAGGGGAAAATCTCCCTCCCCAATCCCCATTATTTTTTCCCTTAACTTTCTATCCTGGTGACATTGGTCACCAACAAAAATAATAAATATGGATCTTGTCGGCTGGCATGTTGCAAAAAAAATAGCTTAGAGCCTTGCCCTTACTCTATCCAAAATTAATTAATACATGATACGAGTTTAGCTTTAAATGTTCTGTTTTAAAGTGGTATTAAACCCAAAAGCAAACATATTATATTGCAGCTTACTAGTTCTTAGATGTGATGACTGCATTAGTTTCCTTATTAATGTTACTTTCACACTGGGGCGGTGGGGAGGGAGCGGTAAAGCGTCATTGATTTCAGCTGCAATTTTCTGCTGTTATAGCGGTGCTATGGCGCCGCTATGCAGGAGAGAGCGCAGTGCTTTTAACCCCCCACAAGGGGTTAAAAGGGGGTTAAAAGTTCCGGTGCACTGCGCTTCTGAGGCGGTGTACAGCTGCTTTGGAAGCGTTGCCCATTGTTTTCAATGGCAGCTGTGGTGGTGGAGGAGCGGTGTATACATCACTCAGCGCACCGCCCCAAAGATGCTGCACCGCCCCAGTAACAAAGCACTCAGGCTTTCACACTGGGGTGGATGGGGGTGTTTTACAGGTGCTATAAGGGCGCAATTTTCAGCCCAAAAGTGCCTGAAAAACGTCCCAGTGTGAAAGTACCCTTAGGCTTTCTTTCTTCTATTTTCATCTGGTGAGCTGGCCAGCAAGTCTGCTGTTTTTTCAAAAAAGCAAGCTCTCCAGTAGAGTGTAGTCATTTAGATGGATGAGGCAATCCATTTAAAACTGGCAGGGGTGATTAAAATGATAACCTTTTATTCATGTAAAACCTTTATCCCAAAAGGAAAAAACTGTTTGCTGTAACTGATTATAAAGTGTGAGCTAGAGTTTTGCTTCAATTCATTAGTGTATTTAAATCCGCTAACACATTTCATAGTACACTTTCCCCAGACTGACAATCCTGCAGCCTGATGTGCCTCCTGTGATCATTCATTCAGAGTTATGACTCACTGATACAGGAAGTTCGTTACTGGCAAGAACACAAGGTGAAAAGAGAGGCGAAAAAAGTGAAAGAAAAGAAAACGGATGCAGCCACATCTAATGATTGGAAAGCTGCAATATAATACAATTTTGGTTTTGGGTTTAACCACTTCAGCCTTGGAAGGATTTCCCACATTAGGACCAGAGCACTTTTTGCGATTCGGCACTGCGTCGCTTTAACTGACAATTGCGTGGTCGTGCAACGTTGTACCCAAACAAAATTGGCGTCCTTTTTTCCCACAAATAGAGCTTTCTTTTGGTGGTATTTGATCCCCTCTGTGTCACATCTGATCACCGCTATAAACCAAAAAAAGAGCGACACTTTTGAAAAAACTATATTTCTTACTTTTTGCTTTAATAAATATCCAAAAAAATATATATAAAAACGAATTTATTCATCAGTTTTGGTTGATATATATACTGCTACATATTTGTGGTAAAAAAACCCACAATCTGCGCTTATTGTTTGGTTTGCGCAAGTTTACAAACCGTGAGAATTCATTTATGACGTTTTTATAATTTTTATTATTTTTACTGGTAATGGCAGTGATCTGCGCTTTGTATCGGGACTGCGATATTGCGGCGGACATGACGGACATTTTGACACTTTTTTGGGACCTTTGACATTTGCACAGCGATCAGAAAGTAAAATAGCCACTGATTACTGTGTAAATGTCATTGTCAGGGAAGGGGTTAACCTGCAGGGGGCAATGAAAGGGTTAACGGTTTTCCCTAGGCATGTTCTAACTGTGTGGGGGCTGGGCTGCCAGGGGCATAAGAGATCTAACTGATCCCAAGTACAGCGATCAGTAGATTTCTGTCATGCCGCCTGACATAGCGGGGAACTGCTGTGTTTTCATCAGTGGTTCCCTGCTTTTCTTCTCTAACAGACGATCGCGGGTCGAGTCTGCCCCACTCCCGTGGCATGCGCGGATCGCCGTTTATAGACGGCGATTCGTGCTACGCTACCTCAGTAGCAGTAAATGTACGCGAGCCGGTCCGGAACCAGTTAATAGGGATTTCTCAGGTAGAGATGTGCACAACGGAAACATTTGTTTCATTTTGTATTCTTTAGTTAAGTTAATCATTTTGTTTAGTCATAATCGTTATGTTAGAATGATTCATTTTCGGAATATGTTTCATGTATTCGGATTCATTTTGTATATTTGTTATTTTTGGATCAATTCGAATTCCAGAAGATATTTTGCTCTAGTCTATTCAAAATTTGAAGTTCAAATTTTGAAATTCAAATTTCAGAAGACGGCTGTTTTTTGTCTATTTTATTTGATACTATTCTGTTCAAATGTAGAATTTGAATTTCGGAAGACGCCTATATTCTTTTGTTGTATTCAAAATTCAAAATTAGAGTTTAAGAAGACAGCTATATTTTTCCATTTTACTCTTTTCCATTCAAAATTTAGGAGACGGCTATATGCTTCCTATTCTGTTCTATTCTATTCAATTTTTTTCAATTCTATGCTAGTCCTTTATTTTCTATTCTTTTCTTTTCTATTCTCTTTTATTCTATTACATTCTAGTGTATTCTATACTTTTTTTTTTTCTCCCCCTTTTTTTTGCATGAATGGTTTATTGGATTTTCACAATAATACAGAAAGAAAAAAGATCAAAAAGGGTTTTTACATGGATAATAACATGTTTTTTCGATAAGAGCAAATTTCAGTCCAAACAAAAACCCCAAAGGGAAAGTATAGATAGTTAGGGAAAGGGAGAGAGAAATAGGTGATGGTGATGGGTCATCCAGATAGTGTTTAAGTTGCATATATGGCAAAAAAGGAAAGGAGCACATGGTGGATAATTCAGCGAGGTCGGCTTGCCATAAGAAGTGGCCCCTGCGGAAAAAATGTTTGGCCAGCATCTCGGCATACGGCCATTCTGTCTTCACAAAGGCCTTGGACATGCCCGAGAGAAAGTCCGGGTTGCTCTTGACTGGGGTAATGGCGCAGAACTTGGATGAACCTGAATATGTAGAACAAGCCCTATTAAACGCATGTAAGGTGGCACTAATAAGAGGATGGGCCCGGCTTTCCAGAGACACATGCTCCCTTGACAGCCATGGGGTATAGCACAAGTCCGAATTTGAGATCAGATTTTCCAGTGACACCCACACTTTGTATTGAGCATGAATTTTTCAATCCGCGCCAGATGGACCGCCCAGTAATAGCACTGAAGATCAGGCAACCCAATACCGCCATTGGTTTTTAGTAGGACCAGCTTCGCCCAGCTAATCCGGGGGGGGGGGGGTTATTACCCCATAGGAACTTTCTACAGATAGATTTGTGCAGCCCAAAGAAGGAAGGTGGTAACCGAATAGGTAACGTTTGAATTTTGTATAACATGTGTGGAAGGATCGACATCTTGATGACAGAAGCGCACCCAAGCCAAGAGATGTTGGATTTGTCCCACCTCTGGAGGTCCAGTCGTATGCTTTGTAGTTCGGCTAAGAGGTTTCTGTTGTAGAGCTCTGTCAGGTTAGCTGGGAGCTGTATACCCAGATACGTTATGGCCTCAGCTTTCCACGGGAAGGGAAAATGCTGCTGACATTGTTTTGCAACGCTTGGAGGTAGAGATACGTTTAATGCGAAAGATTTAGAATAATTTATTTTCAAATTGGTTAGCAATTTTAAATGTTCTAGTGCTTGCAGGAGGTTGGGTAAAGATGTTAATGGTGAGAAAAGAAAGAGGAGAATGTCGTCCACAAATGCAGCGATCTTGAATTTGTGATCCCGTACCTGTATTCCTCTAATGTTCGGGTTAGCCCGGATGTATCGGAGGAAAGGTTCAAGTGTAAGAATATAGAGCAAGGGAAAGAGAGGGCACCCCTGTCTAGTCCCATTCTGGATGGAGAAGGCATCCGACAAGTGGCCATTGACCCTAACTTTCGCACTGGGGTTTGCACATAGGGACATAATGAATCCCAACGAACCCAGAACTGCATCCATATAGTCCCAGGCCACACGGTCAAACTCCTTCTCCGTGTCCATTGCCAAGAAGAAGCCCTCCTGTTGGCTAGATGTAAGCCAGTGATGTAAATGTATGGCCTTAATAGTATTGTCCCTAGCCTCTCTGCCAGGGACAAACCCTATTTGATCTACCCAGGCAGGTATGTGGTAGGATAGCGGGGTTGCTATGATTTTGGCAAAAATCTTGGTGTCCACGTTAAGAAGAGAGATCCGACAATAACTGGCAATGTTGGTGGGATCCTTCCCCTCTTTGGGAAGCACAGAGATATAAGCCTCCAACAGTCTAAAAGTCTTAAACGCCTTTAGGAAGTTAGGTGCCAGCAGGTCTGCAAAGCACTTATAATACTGCGCCGTGAAGCGCCGCTAAGAATTCCTTTGCTGTCAATGGGGCTTCCAGGGCCTGGGAGTCCGCAGTCGATAGTGCCGGAGGGCTATGGAGTCTCAGAAACTCTTGTATCAGGTCAGTTCTCTTGGAAGGTCAGAAGGGGTCTGAGTCCCCAGCTCTAAGGTTATACAGGTCATTATAATAGCATTGAAATTGGCTGGCTATGTCTCCATTTTTGGTATGGATCTTACCCGCGAAGTCCACTATATGATGTACCGTATTAGCAAGTTTACGGTGCTGAGTAGCCCTAGCAAGTAGCCTCCCTGGTTTGTTTCCCTGCTCTCTCCTGTATAATTCTCCCACTAACTGTGAACGCAGTTCTACCAGTTCCTGTAAAGTCTTGACCGATAACGCTTATATTGAGCTTCCAAAGAGTGTATTTTAGTAATGAGCGACTGAATCAAGGTTTGATGTTCCTTTTTTTTCCTCACTGAGATGGAGAGCAACTGACCTCTAATGACACAGTTGTGTCACAGGGGAGACCCCAGGTGTGTTGTTAAGGAGGAAGAATTCCCTAATCTCCTGTCTCAAGATTGCAGCGTCTCCCGAATCCGCAAGAAGAGACGGATCCGTTCTCCACAATTTAGTGGAGGTAATACGGTCTGGGAATACCAGAGTAAGTGTAATGGGGTGGTGATCCGAAAAACCATGCTCTCAATGGAAGCATTCTGAAGGTAGGACAAATCTGCTTGTGTTATAAAAAGATAATCGATCCTTGAGTACCTATTATGGGGTGGGGAAAAGAAAGTATAATCTCTGTCCCAGGGGCAGAGGGTCCTCCAAGTATCATGTAAGGTAAGGGTAGCTATCTGAAGTTTGATTTGGCGAAGGGCAGAAAAGGGAAGGGAGGAAATCCCTGTAGAGGTGTCTATCAAGGGATCAAGAGGCACATTGAAGTCACCTCCCAATATCAGAATCCCAGACTGGAAAAAGCGTGAGTTTTGTTACGACTTCGCGCATAAAGGCAACCTGTTTTGAATTAGGGCAGTATATGTTGGCTAAGGTGATTGGTTTGTTATTACACATTCCCTTCACGAATAAAACTCTCCCTGCTGTGTCCAGTAGCTGATCTGTAATGTTGAGATGGAAGATTTTGGAGAGTAGGATTGAAACCCCTTTGGATTTGGATTCTGAACATGTGGCATGGAAGGTTGTAGGAAAACGATTGTGGTAAAACCGTGGGACTGGCTGAGCTGGGTGGTCGGGTCTGCCTGAGATTGGGCATCTGAGGGGCTTCTCCCAGCCATCTCCTGCCTCTGTTAAGGAAGCCGATCCACCTATTGAAGCTAATATTGCAGCCCTAGCAGTCAGAGCTCACTAGCTTACCTGTCATCACGGTCCGGTGCTAGGCCAGGCCCCAGTGTATTTTATTATATTCTGTGTTATTCTGTTATATTTTATTTTATTCTATTCAGCAGCCTAAGTAGGAATCATCATCTTATTTAGTTTTTAGGCCTCATATAGATTTTAAAAAATGAGCTGTAACGTCAGTACTGACGTCAGGAAAAAAGCCACGTTAAAAATGTGATTTTATCAGCATTTTGCATTGATGTCAGTGCGTGCTTTTCAGTGCTAGCTTTCAGCTGTGTTTTTCTGCCTCATGATGATCCGACTTGCAGCGCAACTTATGTGCAGAGAATCTTGAAGGGGAACCCCCCCAAAAAAATTTAAAAAAATTGCGTGGGGTTCCTCCCAAGAGGCACCAGACCCTTTGGTCTGGTATGGATTTTAAGGGGAACCTCCACACTGAAAAAATGGCGTTGGGTCCCCCCCAAGATCCATACCAGACTTTTATCAGAGCACGCAGCCTGGAAAGGGGGTGGGGACGAGCAAGCGCCCCCCCTCCTGGACCTTACCAGGCCGCATGCCCTCCACATGGGGAGTATGGGTGCTTTGGGGCAGGGGGGCCCTGTTCCCCCCACCCGAAAGCATGTTGATGAGGACAAGGGCCTCTTCCCGACAATGCTGGCCCCGACAAGGGGGCCCCAGATCCTGTCCCCCCACCCTATGTGAATGAGTATGGGGTACACCGTACCCCTACCCATTCTCCTGAAAAAAAGTGTCCAAAAAAAACACTACACAGGTTTTAAAATTATTTTGTTAAATCAGCTCCGGCGTCTTCTCCCCTCTCTTTTCCCTCTCTGGCATCTTCTTTCTTCAGCTCTTTTGCGGGGTCTTCTGTCTTCTGCTCTTTTGCAGCTGTCTCCTCCGCTGTTCTTCCCTCTTCTGGAGATGTTGACTCATCACTCTCTGCCACTCGAATGCCGGTTCTGCGCTGCGCTGTTGCCTTATATTGGCATGGGGCGGGGCCACCCGATGATGTCATTTGAAGGCCCGCCCACTTATGACATCACAGCCCTACCCCAGGATGCCAGCGGTCTACCTGACCACAGACACTTGATCCAGTGAGTATGGGTGAGGATGTTATATATCATTTATGGTCTACTGGGTAACTCTACTGGCAGCATGGAAGAATGCAGGACAGGGTACACCATTGGAGTTAGCTTTGTTGTTCTGTTTCTGTCATGGTCACAGGTCAGGCTTGGAGACCAGTAGCTATAGCAGTAGAGAGTCTCCCATCAACCAACAGCATAACTAAAAAAGCAGGTCTCCGTGGAGAATGATGTGGGCTCACCTGAGGTGCACTAACCTGTATTTACAAAATTTACTGATGGTGGAGATGAGTTTTGCTGCTTGTTAGTATCAGGTTGCGGTCCTCAGGATTGTTCCACTAGGAGGTGAGCAAGCTGGGGTCTGGTAGTAGATATAGCAGGTAGGGATCAAGAAGAAGTATAGTCAGTAAATAAGCCAATGGTCTGTAACATGTGGTTGCAGGTTGGGATCAAGCAGAAGCATAGTTGAGGAGCAAGCCAATGGTTGGAAATGCGTGGAAGTGGAGATAAGGACACAAAAAAGCATGATATCTTCTCATGCACAAAAATCTGGCAAACAGGAAGTGAAGAGAAATGGCTTAAATCAGGAAGTTCATGGGAGGAACAAAGAGTTCAAGGTTCACAAGAAATAAGACACAAGCAAGAAAGTCCAAGGGATCAAACAGTGAGCTATCCAGCATCTCAGGTGGCTCAGCAATAGAGTTGAGCGAACCCCTGGATGTTCGGTGGGTTCGGCCGAACTTCAGTAAAAAGTCTGGGTTCGGTACCGAACTTGACCCGAACTTTACCCCGAACTCCATTGAATTCAATGGGGACCCAAACTTTTTCGGCACAAAAATTACTGTAAAAAAGTCCTGGAAAGTGCTAGAGGGCTGCAAAATGATTTTAGAACAATAATCTGTCCCTTACAGCAACAGCAGGAACCTGACCCCATAGAACTAGAAGATGATTTTAGAACAATAATCTGTCCCTCTAAGCAGTAGACTCTACTTAGTCCAGTCAGATCGATCTGTAATGCAGGATGAGATCTGCAATCTGTCCCTAAAAGCAATAGTAGTAGTAATCTCTACCTATCTATCTATCTGCAATCTGTCCCTCACAGCACTGGCAGCATCCTCTCCCTACACTACCCAAAGAGCATGGACATGCAGCACTAAGTGACTCCAGCTTATAAAGAGGCTGGGTCACATGATGCACTGGCCAATCACAGCCATGCCATTAGTAGGCATGGCTGTGATGGCTTCTAAGGGCAAACCAGTGAAACGCTTGTTGATTGGCTGCCCTGCAGCTATTCAACATGCGTGATCAAATACCTGAACCCAGAACTCGAACCCAAACTTTTTTTCAAATGTCCGGGTTCAGGTCCGGGTCATGGACACCCCAAAGTTCGGTACGGACCCGAACTTTACAGTTCTGGTTCGCTCAGCTCTACTCAGCAAGAAGAGTCTGTGCCAGACACAGCAGAGGTTGCAGCTTCAGATTTCATTCCTGACACATTCTTTTTTCCGCCTAATTTCTTAGAAATGTACCAACTCAACTTACCTGAATATTAGAGTAGTATTTTTTCTATTGAAAAATTTGATATGGAGGGGTTTATGTTAGATTTGTTTGGAAAATTAAAGCTAAACTCTAGGAATTAGGAAAACATTCACTTGCAGTCGGTTCATCACACTGCAAGAGTCAAATGCTTACTTAGTCTAGGGGTTCATGAATAAGGTGTCTCTCTAATGTGCTTCAGGTCTTGGTCACATGATCTCCTCCTCATGTACAAAGCAGGATTAATAGCATGATGATGAAAAGGGGCAACCCACAGCCCAGAGCTTCTTGCAGAAGAAAACACCACTGTAGTATGGAATAGGGTAAAAAAACCTTCTCCCTGCACACCTTGATTAATTGAGCATTTAACCCCCTGCAGTGTGTGGAGGTTTTACTGCAAGGGTAGATTTTATCTAATTCCTGGAGTTCAGTTTTAAAGTTCTATATTTTTTTTTTATATATGGTGCAAAAGTTTGCAACATATTCATAGTGGTCATTTTTTGTTTCTGTAGCAGACTTGAACTCCAGAGAATTGCTGGTAGGCAATTGGCTTCTGTATAAATTGGCCCTAGTATGCATGAATGTGGGTTACGTACCTTTAGATTGTAGGCCCCTTGAAGGCAGGGACTGATGTGAATGTACAATATACAGTACATGTTTAGCGCCACATAAATTGTCAGCACTATATAAATACCTGTGATGAATAAAATAAATAAATAATCTGAAAATTCTGAGTAAATTTTCATTCCCTTATCTATTTATTGACAGTTAATTGTAAACTACATTGCTAAAGGCAAGTGGTCGTAGTTTTGTTGCTCAATCTCACAGGCTGTTGTGGTTCAATTTACCTAAATCCTAAATCAGGCCCATAGCTTAATAATAAGATAATATCTAGAGATGGAAATGGCTATGTTAGTTATAGTTATTTATAGAAAGAGGTGGAATTCCTCCAACAGGCCATGGACCTCCTGCCCAATAATCTAACAAAAGTGAGCTCTAAGAGAAACAACATTGCAACTCACTGTGACCTGGAAAGGATCGGTGGGCTGCTCAGGCTCGGTAAAGAGGGGATATACGAATGGTGCATCCGCAGCTGCTTTTAGAGTGCTGGCAGGGGATGGAGCCTGTCCTGGCTCCTGCAATGGTTCAGGAAAGAAAGGGGTAGCCCCTGGAAGTCGCACATCTAAAATGTCCTAGAGAGGTGAATAGAGTGGCAACCTCAGTCTGGACTCCAACCAGGCCACGCCCCCATTGCGTTGCAACTCACATAGGGAAAAACAAAAAAAAAGTATGTGGGTGGGGATTAAGGCGCTAATGGGGACACTGTGGAGCTAGACTTGCTAATGCCTGAATCACAGGCAAGAGCTATGGTCATGTGAAATTAACACTAAGTCAGGTATCCCAACTTTAGAAGCAAGCAGCAACTTGCACAGTTAACTCCTTGTAATTTGTCACCATACTTCTCATACTGTTAACACTAAGCTTCCCCAGGTATGCAGCATTTCTGAGCCTATACCATGGAGTATGCAGCGGTCTCCACCAACTCAGCAATCCCATCATGCCACTCCTAGTGACTAGTCCCGCTGTTGCTACTGGATACAGGAAACACACTTCTTCCATAACTCAATGCTTGTTCTCTCTCCTGGGGCCCTGCTGTATCTCTCTTATGTCTCCAGGCTGGGTATCTAGATACTCTGTGCCATGGGAATAGTTCCATAATGTGGAGAGCTGGCTGCTAATGAAGGGCCCAAGTGCAACACCCCTCCACTATCAGAGTAACCATTAGCTTAGCAATGTCACCCATCTCCTGGCTGGTTGGTTGATTTGGCATGTGACACAAAAACTGTAGTCCTTATCAATGCCAACCTAGCTTCCTCTGGACAGCATTCTTCTGGTTAGACTGTGTACTGTATCGTCTCTAACAGTCAGTCCCCTATTTGTAAGCCCTGTTCTTTTGATACACCATGCATGCCCCCCTTTAGAGTGACTTCAGACCAGGCAGATTAAAGGAACAACAAAAGATCTTTACTGAAATAGTTAAAGCTAACACAGAAACAGTTCTCAAATGACATCTTCACAAACATTCCTGTACAGAGTTCTCTAAGTACCCAATAAACTGACTGTACCTTAGGCAGATGGCACAGTCCATAAAAGCAATCCATTCAAGGCAAGAGTCCATTTAGGCAGTAAATCCATAAAAGGTAGAAAGTAATCCCTTAGAGTTCATGATCTGATTATAATCCAAAGAGGTAGCAAAGTCAATAGCTAGTATGAGGGTATGATTGGGCTCCCATCGCCTCCCAAGGGGGTGACACACTCTGACAAAGTAACAAATACATTTTGTCAGTCTTTCATTCAGCCACAGCCACTAGGGCACTTAGTGAACCCTTATTATATGGCATGACCTGCAGGTATTGGAAACCTTGCTAAAAAGCGAGGGCGAAAATATTACACATTCACCTCTCAATTACCCCAAGCTCAGCAGATCATCCCAAGGACATAATGCAACACCAAGACATTATAACAATTTGCTGGCCCAAGTAACTTGAGGGCATTAACACAGACAGGATAAAAACATTCTTGTAAGCACCTGCTTACAATTATACTAACTCTTTCATATGTTACAGCTAATTAAATTAGTATGTCCACAGTTAATTAATACTTTGTGTAAACTTCCCTAGTATTTTACATAAATTGTAAATAATATTGATGTTGTATAAAAACATACCAATGCACCTATGCACACCTATTTGGGATGTGGTGTCACAGTACCTTTTATAGAGAGCACCGATGGATTTAACAACTAGTTTAATCAGGCACACTAACAGTCAGCACTACATTGTTACAGAAGGACAAGTACCAGGTACCACAAAAAAACACTAACAATTACTGTGTCACAGTGCTTCATACATTTGGTGACAGAGTGTCACGTATCTCGTGGTGGAGTCTGGCTATACAGTGGGCAACCTCTCTTATGGCCCTGGTTCAGGAACCCCTGATAGAGTAGACAGGAGATTCCTGAGCACAGGGGGGCACGAGGGCTGGTAGGTATGCAGAGGATGTTGTGAGGATCCTCCAGGAGCCCGTTCAAGACAGAAGATTGGTGATGCAGGCTGGGTGGTTAACAAGCGGTACAGAAGGAGCAGGCAAGCGGGTAGTCGGGTACGGGCAGGGTCGTTAACAGGCGGGCAGTTGAAGTACAAGAGGGTCAAGCAGAAGTGTGATCGTAGGCAGGCTGAGGGTCGGTGCAGGCAGAGTTCAAACAAGGTCAGGCAAACCGGGTCATAGATACAGGAAGTCTTTAGAAACAAGCCACGGGATACACTGGGAAACGTTGTAGAATGGACAGCATCCACTGCAGGGTGCTGTCTGGATAAATATACCATTTTGGCATCATTGGCGCGCACGGCACGCGCGCGAATGCGCACAGGCAGCAGAAACGGCAGAAATTGCACTTTTCCTAACATTACCCCCCCCCCAAGGAGCAGCCTCCAGAAGGCCCTGATTAAAGCTTCCACATGTACAGTCAGGTCCATAAATATTGGGACATTGACACAATTCTAATCTTTTTGGCTCTATACACCACCACAATGCATTTGAAATGAAACAAACAAGATGTGCCTAAACTGCAGACTTTCAGCTTTAATTTGAGAGTATTTACATCCAAATCAGGTGAACGGAGTAGGAATTACAACAGTTTGTATATGTGCCTCCCAATTTTTAAGGGACCAAAAGTAATGGGACAGATTAACAATCATAAATCAAACTTTCTCTTTTTAATATTTGGTTGCAAATCCTATGGAGTCAATTACAGCCTGAAGTCTGGAATGTATAGACACCATCAGATGCTGGGTTTCATCCCTGGTGATACTCTGACAGGCCTCTACTGCAACTGTCTTCAGTTCCTGCTTGTTCTTGGGGCATTTTCCCTTCAGTTTTGTATTCAGCAAGTGAAATGCATGCTCAATTAGATTCAGGTCAGGTGATTGACTTGGCCATTGCATAAAATTCCACTTCTTTCCCTTAAAAAACTCTTTGGTTGCTTTCGCAGTATGCTTCGGGTCATTGTCCATCTGCACTGTGAAGCGCCGTCCAATGAGTTCTGAAGCATTTGGCTGAATATGAGCAGATAATATTGCCCGAAACACTTCAGAATTCATCCTGCTGCTTTTGTCAGCAGTCACATCATCAATAAATACAAGAGAACCAGTTCCATTGGCAGCCATACATGCCCACGCCATGACACTACCACCACCATGCTTCACTGATGAGGTGGTATGCTTTGGATCATGAGCAGTTCCTTTCCTTCTCCATACTCTTCTCTCCCCATCACTCTGGTACAAGTTGATCTTGGTCTTATCTGTCCATAGGATGTTGTTCCAAAACTGTGAAGGCTTTTTTAGATGTTGTTTGGCAAACTCTAATCCGGCCTTCCTGTTTTTGAGGCTCACCAATGGTTTATGTCTTGTGGTGAACCCTCTGTATTCACTCTGGTGAAGTCTTCTCTTGATTGTTGACTTTGACACACATACACCTACCTCCTGGAGAGTGTTCTTGATCTGGCCAACTGTTGTGAAGGGTGATATACAAAAGGGAGGGGTTTTTTGGGACTTTAAATGAGACACACGGGTTGTAAAAGCATAAATATTTATTGAGGCAATATTCATCCATTTTTTACAGTAGCCTTCCCTACACGGGTTAGCTTCCCTGGTCATACACAAAGATTCCTCAAATTGGATGTTTTTTGGCCTTTGGATATGGACCCCGTTGGGGCGCATGGACCGCACCCCCCATCTTAGCTCCCTGTTGGGGATACCCCCACACGGCGTGTGTCCGGTCTTCAGTGTTATACCGCTCCATGCAGCTAATATGGTCAACTATATAGTTATTTTCATTAATACTTTCTACAAACTTTTTTTTTTTTTAATATTTATACATTTTTATTAATTTCAGTTATCAAACACGTGCATGCTCCTGACAAGTGGATAATAACCTCCACAAAATGCGTAGAGCTGACATATGCCGTACCACTATTACTCAAGCTGTTCTATGTTGTATTATTTGTTATACAGTGAGTCAATTTTCATCACTCTGTGCAATATGTATTTGTTTCTAGTTCATATGTATTATTTCAAATATAGAGGCGAGATGCCCATAACGTATGTATAAGGATGCGTATGGATTGTTTACGGTGCTATATTGATGAATATTGCCTCAATAAATATTTATGCTTTTACAACCCGTGTGTCTCATTTAAAGTCCCAAAAAAGACCCTCCCTTTTGTATATCACCCAATTCGGGATGGAGGCATATGGCCTATGTGACCATTGCCTCATTTAAAGTCCCAATCTACCCTCCCCTTTTTTTGTTGTGAAGGGTGTTTTCTTCACCAGGGAAAGAATTCTTCGGTCATCCACCACAGTTGTTTTCCGTGGTCTTTTGGTGTTGCTGAGCTCACCGGTGCGTTCTTTCTTTTTTGTGGGAAGTGTTGTTTTTTTCCCCTCCCATCTAACCCTGAAATTTACTCCGTTACCAGTGTATCCGGTATACGGAGGTAGGGCTTAACCCACTATATGTTTTCCCTCCCAGAAAAAACCCTGAAATTTACTCTGTGTGCCCAACATTTTCGTATTTATAAATAACTCCGTTATAAGTAGTTATATCGTGGCATTTGTTAGGTATGCGTAGGAATATGTATGCAATACCCGTAGAGCGGAGATATAAACTTTATTATGTATACTTGATCTTTGTTTATGTATAACGTGTCTCACTACTTTTAACTGAGTGACATATTGTTTATTATGTTGTATCTTGTCGAACTCATTATCACCA
>BLSH010481413.1:1792727-1808813 GCA_018402905.1 Glandirana rugosa
GCGCGCGCGGCGGCCTCCGCACGGGCGCGCGAGTGACACAAGTCCCTCCACCCGCTCCCTGGCCCTCCCTGAACACAGTGAGCGCGCGGGCACGCCTCCGGCGGCGCGCGCGCTCACAGTGCGCGTTATCGCAGCCGCCGTTGTATGACGGCGATTTGCGATAACGAGCCACTTTGCCGCCGTCAACCTGCGGTTGGCGGTCGGCAAGTGGTTAAGGATGTTCCAAACAGTTGATTTGGCCACACTTAATGTTTTTGCTATCTCTCTGATGGGTTTGTTTTTTCAGCCTAATGATGACTTGCTTCACTGATAGTGACAGCTCTCTCATATTGAGAGTTGGCAGCAACAGATTCCAAATGCAAATAGCACACTTGAAATGAACTCTGAACCTTTTATCTGCTCCTTGTAAATGGGATAATGAGGGAATAACACACACCTGACCATGGAACAGCTGAGCAGCCAATTGCCCCATTACTTTTGGTCCCTTAAAAAGTGGGAGGCACATATACAAACTGTTGTAATTCCTACACTGTTCACCTGATTTGGATGTAAATACCCTCAAATTAATGCTGAAAGTCTGCAGTTAAAGCACATCTTATTCATTTCATTTCAAATGCATTGTGGTGGTGTATAGAGCCAAAAAGATTAGAATTGTGTTGATGTCCCAATATTTATGGACCTGACTGTAAGTTCTCTTCTGGCTCCTAAGAGCTCTCTTCGGGCCCATAGCCCCTCAATTTGACCAGGTACTGTATGACGCCACCTCTCCTCCTGCAGTCCAGAATGGATTCCACCTCAAATTCCACCATTCCATCAACCAGCACTGGTGCAGGTGGGCCTGTCTTCCGATCTGGAGATCTTAGGCTTTAACAGGGACACATGGAAGACAGGATGAATACGAAATGATTCAGGCAACTCTAGCTCATATGCCACTTCGTTGATCTTCCTTTTGATAGGAAAGGGTCCCAAGAATTTTGGACCAAGCTTCTTAGACGGGCATGCCAGTCTTAAGTTGACGGTGGCTAGCCATACTTGACTGCCCAGTTCCAAGTTTAACTCGCCATGTCTCTTTTTGTCAAAGGTCTCCATGTTAGCAGCCTGTGCTCATGCCATTGTCTCCTGTAGGAGTCCGTTATTGGAGGCGAAGAAGTCCAATAGATCAGTCACAGCTGGCACTAAACTCTCCGGGCAGGCATTGGACTAGAAAGCAGGGTGGAAGCCATAGTCGGCGAAGAACGGTGATTGAAAGTGGCCGAGTGGACAGAGTTATTATAGGCGAACTCAGTCAGCGGTAGGAGCGTAACCCAGTCATCCTGGGAGAAGGAAGAAAAGCAACGTAGGTGCTGCTCCATCGTTTGGTTGGTACGCTCTGTCTGGCCGTTCATCTCGGGGTGATAGGCAGATGACAGAGACAGTCTAATCTTCAAGGACCTGCTGTTAGGAAAAGTACAATTTTTTGCTGTTTTTGGCCATTTTTTGGCCAAAAAACTGGGACCCAGATATATGAGACCATTTCCTATCAAAAGAAAAATCAACCGAGTAGCCTACGAGCTAGACCTCCCTGCATCTCTGCATATTCATCCAGTCTTCCATGTTAATCTACTCACACCAGCAGTTGAGGATGTCTTCCCGGGGCATAGTTCAGCGCCCCCAGAACAGGTCGTGATGGTCGGAGAGGAAGAATCTGAGGTGGAGACTATCCTCGATTGTAGGAAAAGAGGAAGCAGCACTCAGTTCCTGGTTAAATGGAGGGGCTATGGACCTGAAGAGAACTCCTGGGAGCCGGAGGAAAACCTTCATGCAAATGAATTGATCAGAGCCTTCTGGAGGAGACATCTGACTAAGAGAGCCCGTTTGGGCATCTGAAGGCTGCCCCTTGGGGGGGACAATGTTAGGAAAAGCACAATTTTTTGCTGTTTTTGTCCGTCTGTGTGCGTTCGCACGCGCCTGTGTGCGCCAATGGCGCCAAATGGCCTATTTAAGCAGACAGCTCCCTGTAGCAGATGCTGTTCGTTCTACAGCATTCCGGTGAACCCATGTTTGACTTTGAGAGACTTTTCCTGTACCTGTGACCCCGGCTTTACTTGGACTTTGCTGGTTTCTGCCTTCCCTGACCCCTGGTCGGTCTACAACTACTCTTTTGCCTGATCCTTCTGTACCTTGCCGCCCGCACATTGTCGACCCGGCCTGCACCTGACCACCCGTCTGCCTGCTCCATTTGCACTGCTTAAGCCAGCCTGTTGCCAACCCGGACTGTACCACTACTCTTCTGCCTAGCACAAGCTCCAGTGGACCTTCACGCACCACCAAGTGACCCAGTCCAACCCTTGTGCCCCCTTGTGCTCTTGAACTCCCTGTCTGCACTACTGGGGGTTTTCCAACCAGGGCCGCAAGAGAGGTGATCCCCTGCATAAGTCAGACTCGTCCACCAGGTACGTGACAGCAACGGACAGCCATGACCGAGTTTGCGCAGGGGACCTCTCCCATGGACAAGCTGTGCATGCACCTCGCAGGGCTCACTCAAGCCGTCCAGAATTTCCAGGGCGGCTATACCTGCCTGGAAGAAAGAGTACAGGAACTTTCTACATCAGCACCAGCCGGGTCTGGCCAGCCAGCTGCCCACACCGTGGTTGCACTGCAGAATGAACCCAAGGTGCCCATGCCCGAATGTTTTTCAGGAGACCGCCAGAAGTTCCGGGCCTTCCGCAACTCTTGTAACCTGTACTTTGTGCTCCAGCCCTTGACCTTCTCGCTGGAAGCCACTAAAGTGGGGTTCGTGGTCTCCCTCCTCCTAGAAGAACCCCAAGCCTGGGCCCACCGCCTCCTGGAGTGGAAAGCCCCTGAGACCACCAGTTTGGATAGTTTTTTCAGGCAATGGCCCAACTGTATGAAGATCCCCACCAGGCGGCCACAGCGGAGGCAGCCCTCCATGCCCTGCAGCAGGGCCATTGCCCAGTGGAGGAGTTTGTGTCAGAGTTCCGGCGGTGGAGTGCGGACACTGCCTGGAACGATGCGGCCCTCTGTTACCAATTCCGGCTTGGTTTCACGGAGCCACTCAAGGATGAGCTGGCTCGTGTTGGGGTCCCGCACACCCTAGATGCCCTGATCAATCTGGCCATGCAGATTGATTGCCGTCTGCGGGAATGCAGGGCTGAGAGATCCGCCTGGCCGGCACGCCTGACCTGGATGCTACCTAAAGTTCCCAGCTACCCGGTCCCAAGCCCAGCTGCCTCCTCCTCCGTTCCACCTGACCAACCGTAACCCATGCAAATCTGGCTCCTACGCCCATCTCTAACCACCGAAGAACGCATGTACCAGAACCTGTGCCTATACTGTGGGGGTCCCAGGCACCTAGTAAGAAAGTGTCCCGCCAAGGCTGGTAAGTGCACCACCAATCACTCGGATGGACTGATGTATTTGCCCAGTGATAAGGCTCACCTTGTGCTTTCTGTCTCCCTACAGCTTCCCGGCGGGACCATCCCGGTGCAGGCTATCCTTGATTCTGGTGCATACAGCTGCTTTGTTGACATCTCCTTTGCAGCGCATCACCAGATCCCCCTCTGACCCAAGAAACATTCTATGGTCGTCCGGCTAGCAGATGGATCAAATATCAAATCAGGCACGGTCACCCAGGAGACCACCCCTGTGTTCACCACCACCAAGGGGGGACATGCTGAATTTCTGCTGCTGGATGCCATTGTGTCCCCACTGTTCCCAGTCATTATGGGCCTTCCATGGCTCCGGACCCATAATCCCCTCTGCGGCCAGAGAACCCCTCAGCTGTGCTCAGCCTGGACACAGACATTGATCAGGAGTCCCGCTTGGCTGTCCCGGACATGAGTTCCTGGACAACTTTAGTATGAAGGGGCAGACGTCCTCCCTCCGCATCGGTCCTATGATTGTCCGATCGTCCTCCTACAGGGAGCAGAGGTCCCGTTCAGTTGGATATTTCCCCTGTCTGAGGTGGAATTAGCCGCCCTCAAAACTTACTTGGATGAAAACCTCCCGAAGGGCTTTATCAAGCCATCTACCTCACCGGCCGGAGCCGGTATCTTTTTTGTAGAAAAGAGGGACCATTCACTTCGGCCCTGTATAGATTATCGAGAGCTCAACTGGATCACCATCAAAAACCGGTACCCGCTGCACTTGGTCCCAGAGCTCTTCCAGAGGCTAGGTACTGCAACTGTCTTCACTAAGCTGGACTTACGCAGGGCATACAACCTCATCCGCATCCATGAAGGGGATGAGTGGAAGACTGCCTTCCGGATGCGGTTCGGACACTATGAGCATCTTGTAATGCCCTTCGGGCTGTGCAACGCCCCAGCGACCTTTAAGCACTTAGTGAACGACAACTTCTGGGACTTTTTGGACCAGTTCATAGTTGTGTACCTGGACGATATCCTAATCTTCTCCCCCTCTCTCGAAGAGCATCGCACGTCAAGAGTGTACTTACCCGTCTCCGACTGCATGGCCTCTATGCTAAGGCAGAAAAATGTGCCTTTGAATGTGCCAGTATCTCCTTTATGGGTTTCCACATTTCAACTGCCGGAATTACCATGGACAACCAAAAGGTCTCGGCCATCCTGGACTGGCCTGCTCCAGTCAATAAGAAGGAAGTCCAGCGATTTGTTGGGTTTGCAAACTTTTACCGGAAGTTTATCAAGTGGTTCTCAACAGTCATCGCCCCAATAACCCAACTCACTAAGAAGGACTAACGTTTCTGCTGGACTCCCAAGGCCCAAGACGCCTCCTCCTGGCTCAAGGAGCTGTTCACATCGGCTCCCATCCTCAAACACCCAGACCCCACACTACCGTATATCTTGGAGTTAGACGCTTCCGAAACTGCAGTGGGAGCTGTTCTCTCACAGAGACGAGGACCAAAGGCTTCACTCCACCCCATTGCCTTTTTCTCCAGGAAACTATCGCCTCCGGAAAGAAACTATGATGTCGGCGACAGGGAATTGCTGGCAATCAAGTCGGCTCTTGAGGAATGGCGGTACCTCCTGGAAGGGGCTGCTCACCCTGTATTTGTTTTCACTGACCAGAAAAACCTTGAGTACCTGTGGACAGCCAAGAGACTAAAACCCCGACAGGCAAGGTGGGCACTGTTTTTCTTGTTTTTCTTGTTTTTCTGTCGCTTCCAACTTCACATCACTTACAGGCCCAGGGCTAAAAATGTAAAGCTGGAAGAGCTGTCCAGGATGTTCCATGTCCCAGAGGACACTTCCCTGTCAGACACTGTCCTTCCAGCTCACAGTTTCCTGCTTGCCCAAGAGGACCTTTTGACCCGAATACGGAAATCTTGTACCGGCCTTAGTGAACCACCGGACTCCGACTTACACTAAAAGATGGACTGTGGTGGTGGGAGAACAGACTGTATATTCCCCAGGAACTCCGCTCAGCAGCCCCCTTGGACTCTGAGATGGCCGGGCACTTTGGTGGTCGCAAAACAACAGAGCCACTCTCCCAGTCATTCTGGTGGCCACGGCTAAAGGAGGATTGCCAGAGTTACGTAACCGCCTGTCCTGTTTGCAACAGAAATAAGACGGAAAAATTGAAGGCCTGGGGACTACTTAACCCGCTACCCGTCCTGGAACGACCATGGTTCCAGATTGCTATGGACTTCATAGTCGAATTACCACCGTCCGCAGGATGTAACACAATTATGGTGGTTGTGGACAAAAATGGCCCATTTTGTCCCAATGAAAGGCACCCCCTCAGCTGCAGAAACCTTCATAAAGGAGGTGGTCCGCTTACACGGGATTCCGACCCACATCGTGTCGGACCGGGGAGTGCAATTTACCTCCCGCTTCTGGAGGTCCCTGTGCGTCACTTTGGGCATCGAGTTGGCCTTCTCCTCGGCCTACCATCCCCAGTCCAATTGGCAGACGGAGAGGTCCAACAAGACCCTGGAACAATATTTGTGGTGTTACTCCTCCTATGCTCAGGAAGACTGGGTCTCCCTCCTACCCATAGCTGAGTTCGCCTACAATAACTCTGTCCATTCTGCTACCAAGCAGTCCCCTTTCTGGGTGAATCTCGGCTACCACCCTACCTTTCTGCCCGACTTGGCCTCAGAGAGCCCTGTACCTGCTGTTCAGGACATGACTCAGTTTTTGGAGAGGAACAACAAGCTCCTTCACCCTCACCCAAACCCAAGCCACCAGTAAAAGGAACTTTGATAATGGGAGACAGGGGGAACTGGATTTACAAGTTGGTCAACGGGTCTGGCTGTCCGCCAAGAACCTGAGACTCTCCTGCCCCTCCAAAAAACTGTGACCCAGATATATATGTGCATTTCCTATCAAAAGGAAAATCAACCGAGTAGTCTACGAGCTAGACCTCCCTGTATCTCTACATATTCATCCAGTCTTCCATGTTAATCTACTCAAACCAGCAGTTGAGGATGTCTTCCCGAGGTGTAGTTCAGCGCCCCCAGAACCGGTTGTGGTGGATGGAGAGGAAGAATTTGAGGTGGAGACTATCCTCGATTGTAGGAAAAGAGGAGGCAGCACTCAGTTCCTGGTCAAATGGAGGGGCTATGGACCCGAAGAGAAATCCTGGGAGCCAGAGGAAAACCTTCATGCAAATGAATTGATCAGAGCCTTCTGGAGGAGACACCCGACTAAGAGAGCCTGTCTGGGCATCAGGAGGCTGCCCCTTTGGGGGGTCAATGTTAGGAAAAGCACAATTTTTTGCCGTTTTTGGCCGCCTGTGTGCGTTCGCATGCGCCCGTGTCTGCCAAACGTCCTATTTAAGCAGACAGCTCCCTGTCCATTCTACTGCATTCCGGCGACTTTTCCTGTACCTGTGACCCCGGACCCCTGTGACGCCTGGACTTTGCTGATTTCTGCCTGCCCTGACCCCTGGCCTGTCTATGACTACTCTTTTGCCTGATTCTTCTGTACCTTGCCACCCACACGTTGCCGACCCGGCCTCCACCCGATCACCCACCTGCCTACTCCATTTGTACTGCTTAAGCCAGCCTGTTGCCGACCCGGACTGCACTACTACTCTTCTGCCTAGCATGAGCTCCAGTGGACCTTCACACACCACCAAGTGACCCAGTCCAACCCTTGAGCTCTTGAACTCCCTGTCTGCACTACCAGGGGTTCTCGAACCAGGGCCACGAGAGAGGTGATCCCCTGCATAAGTCAGACTCATCCACCAGGTACGTGACAACTGCACAGGGACCTCCAGAACTTGGATGTAAATTGTACTCCGCGGTTGGATACCACATCTGTTGGTATCCCGTGGAGCCTGACAATTTCCTTAATGAATATCTTGGCAGTCTCTGCAGCAGAGGGTGTGCCCTTCATGGGCATAAAGTGGGCCATCTTGGAGAACCTGTCCACTACCACGAAGATGGTGGAGCAGCCTTCAGAAGGGAGTAATTCCACAATAAAATCCATGGATATGTGGCTCCAAGGCCTCTCCGGAACAGGTAGTGGTTTAAGGAGGCCCCATGCCTGAGTCTTACTCCCCTTGCACCGGCTGCAGGTGGTGCATGATTCTACATAACGTTTACAGTCCTTTCCAACTCAGGGCCACCAGAATGTGCACTGTAATAACTCTTGCATACCCCGAAGTGCCCAGTGAGCTGGTAGTCATGGCAGAGGTCTAGGAATGAAGCTGATAGGCTCTTTGGCACAAAGATCTTGTGACCGTGCCAGAGCAACCCGTCTTTGAGCTGCAGAGGGGTTCTGGGAAGAGGGTTCGACCCCAGGGAAGCTTGTCGGATCCGTGACAGTACATCTTCCTGTAACAACAAGAAACTTCCAGGAGGCAGTATGGTATCTGGGGATACCAGGGTTTCGGGTGCATTGAACATGCGCAAAAGGGGGTCCGGCTTGGTGTTCTTCGACCCGGGCCTGTAAGTGATGTGGAAGTTGAATCGGGCAAAGAACACCCACCTGGCTTGGCATGGTTTCAGTCTCTTAGCAATTCTCAGGTATTCAAGGTTCCTGTGATCAGTATAGATGAGAATTGGATGTGCTGCTCCTTCTAAGAGATACCGCCATTCCTCTAGTGCAGATTTAATAGCCAGAAGTTCACGATCTTCCACGTCATAGTTTCTCTCGGCAGATGATAACTTGCGAGAGAAAAAAGCTACCGTGTGTAGCAGCGCTCTGGTGCCTTGTCTTTGGGAGAGAATCGCCCCGCCCGCCACCTCAGATGCATCGACTTCCAGAACATAGGGGAGAGCAGGATTCGGATGCTTGAGGATAGGTGCAGACATGAATAGCTCCTTGAGCTTTTCAAAGGCTGTTTGTGCCTTAGGAGTTCAGCGGAATGGGATACCCTGTTTGGTTAAGTGTGTGATGGGTGAGATGATGGAGGAGATAAACTTCCTGTAAAAGTTTGCGAATCCCACGACGCGCTGGATTCCTTTTTTATTGACTGGAGCTGGACAGTCCAAGATAGCAGAGACCTTTTGAGGGTCCATCTCGATGCCTCCGACAGAGATAATAAGTCCGAGGAACTGTATGCTTCGCTGCTCGAACTCGCACTTCTCAGGTTTAGCATAAAGGCCATGTTGATGGAGGCGACCCAGTACCCATTTTATATGAGAGCGATGAAGCTCCAGGGTAGGTGAAAAGATCAGGATATCATCCAGATAAGCAATGACAAAGAGGTCGAGGAAGTCTCTGAAGATATCATTTATGAAGTGCTGGAATGTGGCTGGAGCGTTACACAGACCGAACGGCATTACTAAGTACTCGTAATGACCGAAATGGGTACGAAAGGCTGTCTTCCACTCATCACCTTCTCTGATCCGTACCAGATTGTAAGCTGGTGGCAGTCCCCAAGCGTTGAAACAATTCCAGAACTAGCGGAAGCGGATAACGGTTCTTCACCGTAACTTTATTGAGTTCCCGGTAGTCTATGCATGGGTGCAGGGAATGGTCTTTCTTTTCCACGAAAAAGATACCTACCCCAGCTGGGGAAGTGGATGGACGGATGAATCCATTACTGAGGTTTTCCTCGATATATGATTTGAGGGTGCTGAGTTCCAATTCTGTAAGTGGGTAAATCCCTCCGAAGGGGATTTCAGCATCGGGAAGCAGCTCAATGGGGCAATCATATGGTCTATGGGGAGGAAGAACCTCAGCCCCCTTCTTGCTAAAAACATCCAAGAAAGCATGGTAGACGCTGGGGACAGCCTGGCAGATATCAGGCTCCGGGTCAAGGTCCATAGATAGTAGGGAAGGATCCATTCCGGGAGTCCTGGGCAGACAGTGCTTGTGGCAGTACTGAGATTGGAACTGGACATTCCCTGCAGACCAGTCAGTGGTGGGGTTATGGGCCTGGAGCCAAGGTAGTCCAAGGATGACTGGGAAAATGGGAGAGGCAATAGCATCAAGCGTAAGGAGCTCTTGATGATTTCCCAGCATCGTGGTGGTCAGGGGAGCGGTCTCCTGTGAGACTAGACCGGACTTTAGGGTTGTACCTCTAGCTAGGTGCACCGCCATCCTGCAGGTTTTGGGAGGCAGAGGGATCCCATGTTGTGCAGCAAAAGTTAAGTCCATGAAGCAGCTGCAAGCTCCAGAGTCTATGATGGCATGGACGGTAATGGCTCTACCAGTGAACTGGAGAAGTAGAGAGAGAGTGAGGTGAGCCACGTTGCCAGGTACTGGTTGGGGAGAGACAGCAAGGCACTTCTCCAACTTGGAAGGGCAGGTCCGCAAAAAGTGCCCCAGCTCTCCACAATAGAGGCAGAGTCCTAGGCTTCTGCGGCACTGTTTCTCTTCAGAGGTCAGTGGCGGATGCGCCACACCCCGCTGCTAGGGCTCCGACTGCCTCAGAGGAGGAGAGGTGGGTATGGTGGAGCCGGCTAGAGTGCCACTTGGAAGTCTGGAGGCCAGATGTAGCATCCAGGGGGGCCGGAGGTTCACCTTGGTACTCTCCACTCTGCGTTCCTTAAGGCGCCGATCGATCTGAATGGCAAGATCGATGATCCTCTCCAGAGTAGACGGCACCCCCACACAGGCCAACTCATCCTTCAGGGGGTCGGCTAAGCCTAGCCAAAACTGGTGAAGCAAAGCTGTCTCATTCCAGGCCGCTTCGATGCTCCAACGCCTGAACTCCGATGCATATTCCTCCGTCAGGCGGCGGCCTTGCCGGAGGGCGTAGAGCGCTGCTTCAGCAGTGGCCACCTGATGCCGATCTTCATATAGCCGAGCCATTGCTGGAAGAACCAGGAAAGGTCAGATACTTCAGGCGCCCCTTGTTCCATGAGCCAGTGGGCCCATGACTGGGGCTCATCGTGTAGAAAGGAGATCACCAGGGAGAAGGTGCAAGGCTGCAAGCTGAAGTAAAGTTTGCAGGCACTGCGGAATGCCCGGAATTTCTTACGGTCTCCTGAGAACCGTTCTGGCATGGGCACTGTGGGTTCTGGAGGAAAAGAGTCCATTGTGAGCTGGCTGACCCCCGATGGGGCAGGAGAAGCAGACTACAGGACATGGGCCTCCAGCTGGGTGTATCCTGCTTGCAGGTGTTGAACGGCTCGAGAGAGACCATCCAAATGCTGACAGAGTTCATGTAGCGGAGAGGGCCCCTGCTCAGACTCAGACATGGCTGTCCGTTTCTGTCACGTACCTGGTGGTGGAGTCTGACTATGCAGTGGGCAACCTCTCTTACGGCCCTGGTTCAGGAACCCCTGATAGAGTATACAGGAGATTCCAGAGCACAGGGGGGCATGAGGGCTGGTAGGGATGCAGATGATGTTGTGAGGATCCTCCTGGAGCCCGTGCAAGACAGAAGATTGGTGATTAAGGGCCAGGTCGGTAACAAGCGGGCAAGTGCGGTACAGAAGGAGCAGGCAAGCGGGTAGTCCAGTACAGGCAGGGTCATTAACAGGCGGGCAGTTGAAGTACAAGAGGGTCAGGCAGAAGCATGGTCATAGGCAGGCAGAGTTCAAACAGGGTCAGGCAAGCCGGGTCACAGATACAAGTCTTTAGAAACAAACCATGGGATACACTGGGAAATGCTGTAGAATGGACAGCATCCGCTGCAGGGTGCTGTCTGGCTAAATAGACCGTTTTGGCACTATTGGCGAAGGCACACAGACAGCAGAAATGGCACTTTTCCTAGCACAGAGCTTTAATATACAGTTCTTTACCCATATGCTTCCCTAACACCAATTCAAAACCTCATGAAATCTGCACCACATAGAGGGGGACGCCCCCAGTCACCTAATTACCAGACTGTTGCAGGTCCTCTGTCCTTATTACACAGCTGTGGTACTCACAGGCTGTAGACAGTCACTAGGTTGATCTTTTGCCTTTCAAACAACCAATAAACAGTTTGAACTGTGCAGGTCTAAACCCTTCAATGTGTTTCTGGCTTTCTTCTGATTCTAAATCCTGACTCAATATTGGTGAAGTTATATGTGAAATTGCCTAGACAAATGTTTTAACCCTTTTGTTGCAAGAGCCATCTGTGCATTAGTTTTTGCACAATGTGTAAAAAATAATTTTAGGTCTGACAATTACGTAAAACCCCCCAAAACATTTTATATTTTCTAAAAGCAGACACCTCGGAGAGTAAAATAGTGGTATATCCAAATTTTTTTTGTCACATAACAAATGCAGTGGTTTATCAAGATGAAAATATAAAGTTAATTTTAGGGCACACAAACACAATATACAGTAGTACCCAATTTTTATAATATAAAAAATTAGGTTGTATCAAGTTAATAGGTGCCCAACATGTTAAGACTTAAAACTGCATGGGCCAGTGACACAGTAGCAAACTCCCTTACCCTACATTTTCCATAAGTGGTATTTTAAAACCCCCTACAGGCTATCAGGGTAAAGTGTTTGTTACCCTAACATTTCATATTCCTGCTGTGTGCCTGCTGTACCCTGTACTTATATGAAAAAGTATCCCGTTCTCTTTGTATTGCTTCCTTTGTGTGAAATCCCTGGTTTTCCTGTCAGTCCCTCTGCTTTACTATTAAAAACTGACCATGCTAAGCAGAGGAACACATCATGGTCAGTTCTCTATCTATGCTGGGAACTTGCTATGCTCTCCCCAAATGATCAGACTTGTCCTGCACAACCTTGCACTGGGAAGCTAAGTGTACTGTTGCTGCTTCTCCCCCCAGGTCTTATGCAGCTGAGAACAGAGGGAACACAGGGAATGCAATCTCTTACAAAAAAGGGAAAAAAAGTTGTTGATAATGTTTTTAATATCTATACACAAATGGTTTGCCTTTCATTTCTATTTTAAACTGAGGCCTCATACACACGAACGTTTTTTGACGCCGGCGTTTTCTGGCGTTTTTTGCAGCTCTCCATGTTAGTCAGTGGCCCCATAAAAACGCCAACGTTTTTGAGCTGTAGATGGCATCAGCGTTAGTGAGCTGAAACTAGCACCCACAGCCTGAGACTGTAACGTTTTGGCATTTTTTGACGCCGACGCCGCAAAACACCAACAAATGCCAACTAATATTGTACCGGCGTTAACCGGCATTTTTTGACGCCGCCGGTTTTAGGTTGAAAAATAGCAGAGGGATGATTTTTTTTTTTAAAACGCCTATTGACGCCGACGCTCACTAACGCCGATGCATAACGCCGAAAAACGCCGATTTTTTTCCTTGACGTCGGGCCCGACGTTTTGTTTATTTTTTAAGAAACTTCCGTGTGTATGAGGCCTTAATGGATTGTTTTAAAAGGTGATTGTTTACATTCACTTTAACCATAAATAAGTGGCCTAGAATTATTGCTCTCACTCCAGCATGCATGGCAATATGTAACATATTTTAGCACCTCCGATGTACGTTTAGGTTTTTATGTGTATGCATGTGGAGGTGGGGGTAGTGGCTCAACATTTTTTAAGGGGGAGTTTTAAGTCCTTGAGTATAACTTTAGTTTTTACACTTTTTTCACTAAATTGTATTTTTCATCACATATATGATACTTTATTTGTGACAGTTTCCCTTTAATGAGACATCAGAAGTCTTTTAGACCTCTGATGTTTCACCTGCCCTCCAATGATGTTAAAGCAGCGCAGATCAAAGGAAAAGTGACAGTTGGATGCAGAAGTGACGTTTTACATGCTTCCTTAGTAGGAAGAGAATATCAGCAAATGAATGAACTGCAAATCTCAAGTCTGCTGATATAGCCCAGGAAACATGGCAGGGGATATATGTGGGGGGGTGGGGGAGCGGGGATTGACTGTTGTTGTGATGCCTGGAACTGATTGGATGGCTGTAAAGCTACTGATCACTTCCATCTGACAGCCAATAGCCAGTATGTCGGATTTACACACTACAGCAGTGTGTGTAAAATCCTATGCTGCTGACAATATATGCAATATGTCTGCGGCAGCGAAAGAGTTAAGCCATAATCTATTGCATTGCCTTTAAATCATAGTCAGCAATCTTAGAAGAGCCAATAAGGGAACTTTTGGATAAGCTAGCCCCCTCAATAAAACCTGCCCTTAATCTATCCATTTTTGTATGGGCTCCTACTATGGAGGCTCTGGAAATTTAAAGATAGGACCACAGTATATATACAGAAGTCCCTTGGCATGGGTGAATGTATTTGCAAATTTGTGCAAACAAAACCCTTTGTTTTTAACGTAAACTGTTAGACAGGGCCAATTCAGCTGTTAAGGTTGTTCGGTCCGTAAGTGTGCTGGGAAATCTTTTGTTTGTTCTGTGCATTGCCCTTCCATGTGCACCTTCCTGCAAAGGCTATTTATAGATTGGGGTATTTGTCACTTTTGAGACAACAGGGATGCCTGTAGTGAACCTCTGGCCAATTTTTATCTGTTAGGACATTTATGCATCAACAAGAGCAGGGACAGCCTCAGAAAACCACTAGCCAATTTCTATATGCCAGTCAAAGCCAGCATATAACTGCTTCATGTGAAAAAAATGTGTCACTGCTAAGACTACCGAAAAAAAGATTTATTTCCAAGCTGAAATTAATTATATTAGGGTGCAGTTGCCATATTATATTGTAAAAGAAAAAAAACCAATTCCACAGCTAAACACGCTCAGCCAAATAAGGAATGTCAATGTAGGCTGTCACCAAGGCTGTCTGTGACAATTGTGCTCTTCCATAACACCATGTACAGCTTTAAGGCATCCCCCAGGCCTGCATATTTCATGGTTTGTGCATTTTCAATGTCACTTTTTGAATGTACATGAAAGGACCCTTTCCCTGCAGTATGGTATTTTTTAAAACATCTGTGGTGCTGGGACATCCACCCCACCCCCCTTCCCCCATGGCAGCGACCATCCTCCAATGTCTTTTCTGACTATAGTGTAGTTTGCCTAGTATCCAGGATTCATCCCCCGTGTACTTCAGTCAAATTCACCTTTATGTTCAGGTTAGACAACTATAGAATTTGCAGTGTGTGCTGTAGTACAGTATGGATAACTGTTTTAGCAAAGTGAAAAAAAAAAAATCAGCATTTTGGACATTCTCTACATTACCTGAAACATGGAACTTGTTGAAATCTTGGTCTTTGTCAAAAGGGAAATATACTATACAGAGCAGATACCCTTCTCTGCTGTAGGTAGAACACCTATGACCCTTCTTGCCTTAACCATCCAAATCTTTCTTTTATGTATACTTTTACTAACTAACTAACTAACTAACCAACCATATATCAATTAAAAATAAATTGGTACAGTGTCACAAGAAGGATTAATTAAATATTTTATTGTGCGGGATTAAAAGATAAGCTATAGTTTTATGTTTAATAGGTGTGGTGGACTCTTCTGAAGGAACCAATTCTTGGTTGACTGGCTCCCCAGTCACTGTATCTCCTGTACTCTCCAGGTTTCAGGTAAAACTGACGTCCTCTGAAGTTGGGCTCCTCATAGAACATCCAGTATCCATCTTGTACATCAACTGAGTGGATGTCATGGTAACGGAATCTCTCATAGACATTTTGACAGTCTTCGTTGAACTCCATCATCTGACCTTTGAAGTCTTCTCTTTCATAAATCCTGATTCTGAATAAACCCTGATGCTGTGATAACAAAAACAAAAAGATTTTAAAATACATTCAAAAGGTTTTAGCAGAAAGTATACTGTACCCAATTTTGTGTTGGTTTCTTTTTGTAATATTTGATTGTGCTTTTAAAAAACTCAAGTGGTTCCTAAAAAGCTTAAAGTGGTTGTAAACGCAGAGGGATTTTTATTGTATTGCACTCTATGCATTAATATAAAAAGCCTTCTGTGTGCAGTAGCACCCCTAATACTTACCTGAGCCCCATCTTGATCCAGCTATGTTGCACGAGAGACCAGGACTACCTTCCTCACCGGCTGAGACAGCAGCATGGCACCATTGGCTCCCACTGCTGTCAATCAAATTCAGTGAGCCAATGAGGAGATAAAGGGGACGGGGCTGGACAGCAGATCCTTGTCTGAATGGACACAGGGAGCTACGGCTCAGCTTGGGTGCCCCATAGCAAGCTGTTTGCTGTGGGGACACTCAACAGGAGGGAGGGGCCAGGAGTATGGAAGAGGGACCTGCGAAGAGGAGGATCAGGGCTGCTCTGTGCACAACCACTTCACAGAGCAGGGAATTATAACATGTTTGTTATTTAACCACTTGCCGACCGCCGATCGGAGATTGACGGCGGCAAAGTGGCTCTGTAACGCAAAACGCCGTCATACGACGGCGGCTGCGATACAGAGATACTGTGAGCGGCAAAACGCAATGTCTCGGTGAAACGGCGGCAGTTAGAGGCTAGCCGCCAGCCGTTCACCAATTTATTGTTTGTACAATATTAAGGGACGAGACACTTCACCAACACGTGTCTCGTCGGGACTAGGAGGAGAAGCGTCCAGGGAGAAGGTATGAGGACCGGGGAGGGAGGACAACTCACAGGGGTGTCGTTTGTCGAACGATACCCCGTGGGTTCGACTCGGCATCGAGGGACACAGGTAAGTCTGTTCCTAGACGACAGGTCGGGGCAGGGGAAATAGAGGAGTAACCGAGTGACTTAAACTAACTGTCGTCACCCTCGGTTACCACGGTACGACGACAGAGTCGGCCACTCCTTCCATCAGGACCAGAGAGCACGTTGTATCGACCTAGTTCTACCCCGAGTCCATTCAT
>BLSH010481413.1:1808885-1821069 GCA_018402905.1 Glandirana rugosa
GCCGCAATATCGCAGTACCGCTAAAAATCGCAGATCGCCGCCATTTTTAGTAAAAAATAAAAACCCCAAAAATGAATTCTCATCATCCGTAAACGCGACCACTTTTGCGCAAACCAATCAATAAACGCCGATTGCGATTTTTTTAATCGCAAATATGATGAAGAATATAAATCGGCCAAAAACGGTGAAAAAAAATGTTTTTTTATATTTTTTTTTTGGATTTGTATTTTAGCAAAAAGTAAGACATTTGGGTTTTTTTGCAAAATTGTCGCTCTTCTTTTGTTTATAGCGGCGATCAGAAATGACGCAGAGGTGATCAAATACCACCAAAAGAAAGCTCTATTTGTGGGAAAAAAAGGACGCCAATTTCGTTTGGGTACAACGCCGCACGACCGCGCAATTGTCAGTTAAAGCGACGCAGCGCCGAATCGCAAAAAGGGCTCCGGTCCTAAAGCTGGAAATCCTTCCGGTCCTTAAGTGGTTAAACAAATTAAAAACAAGATGTAAGTATCACTTTAATCTATATATTTAATAATAGTATTAATAATAATATCTTAATAAATTGTTTTCTAAATAATAACCTGTCATTGTAGAAAAGTTTTTAAGATGTCCCGCATATATGATAGCAGACAATTCCAGGTGAACTTAAATTGCTTACATTTTGTTCTATAGCTTAATAGGGCCACTGTGGCATTTGGATTTGCATATGTCAACGTCCTATGTAAATCTACTACCTGGCTCAAGTCCCTTTCTACTGTATATGCCTTTTTATTGGTTAAAAAAAAACTTAATCAGAAGCCTGTGACAGGTGTTCACTTTATCTAAGAAGATAAAATTAGCACATCAGATAATTTGAGGCTCTTAGGGCACTTTAGAAGGGGGTACCTTCTTGGGGCACTTTAAAGAGAACATTACATGCAAATAATGGCTTAACAATGACTTTACGGATCTGCTTTAATGTTAGTAAACATTATTAAGTTCAAATTATACACAGAAAAAGCATACTGATATTACAGTTTTTTGTAAAGAAAACTGTTCTGCATATATTGAAAAACAAAGTCGCCTCTAGGTAGCAGTGTTTGGTGTGGAAACGGTGGATCAGGAGCTAGTTGAACCTATCTGTATATGATCTAATCTGTTTAATTATAATATGTTTTGGCTTTTCAAAAATTATTTAACACAATTGCATAGCAATCTGTTTAATAAAATATTTTTTGGATTTTCAAAAATTATTTAACACAATTGCATGGCAATTTAAGTGTATTGTTAAACAAAAAAAATAAATGTTTGATAGTTACTTGAGGACTCAGTCGACAAGACCTAATAGAATCATTATAGCCCATCCATTGCTGGAAGTCTGGGTATTCTCCTCTGTGAAGGAAGTATTGGTGTCCTCTGTAGTTGGGGTTTTCATACAGGATCCAGTTTCCACTCTCCACACGGATGGAGTTGCAGCGTCTAAAGTATGAAGACAGGTCTGGGCATTCAGTGTTACACTCATAAGAGCGACCCTGGAAATTCCTGTCTTCGTAGAAGATGATCTGTCAAAAGTAATATATTGTCAGCCATTTGTGCATTTCTTTCATTACTGCAAACAGATGATGTAAGATGTAAATAATTCTGTTGTAAAACAAAAAATGTACTAACCTAAAGTCAACATTTTTAAAATTCAAAGTAAATATAGTTTACCTTTCCCATGTTGTAGGCTTAGATGTGTCCCAGTGAAGTGTGAACTCAGGACAGCAGGGATGGAAGGTTTATATATACAATGCTCTGAATGTATAAAATTAATGCTTGCACTTTTCACCAGTAAACAAAAAAGAGAGCTGTTTCATCCCTTTTATGTAAAGGACCCCTCTGTTTCTTTGTGACTATTGTTTCTATTTGTTCCATGGTACAAAGCCGGCAAATCATTGTATCACTTTGAACAAAAGATGATTTTAAACAGTATGAAGTGTTTATATTGTATTTCAAGTACAGATGATAGGCAACTTTAAAAGAATAAAAACGCCCATGTAGGAAGAAATATAAGAGAACCTTTACTTAAATCAGACCTCTATTGATCATAACATTTTGCAGACATGACACCACTTTGGAACTCTAAAAATAAAAAAGGGTGAATCTCCATACCTAGGACATATACAGAAATCCCAACCCTATTATTTGTGAAGCATTTAAACCCAAACTTCCTTAGCAATATAGGTCTTTCACTCATATTAGATATCTGTTTAGAAAATTAGAAGAGGTGGCCGCACGCTGCAATAGGATACTTGGTATTGCTTTTTTATTCCAAAAATGTCAGGTAACATAGCATTGGAATCAAGGGAAGTTAACACGTTTAACACTATATAGTGCTTAATCATAACAAGGAACCACTGATAGATTCACTGCTAAAAAAGCAAAGCACCCCTGCTACGCAGTAAAATCTGATCAGTCCAATTAACCACTGCTTAACAAGCATCATCATACATGTCATCAAGAGGAGAGCAAGAAAGTGACTGGACGGCCGCACTCCTATAATCACCTTTATTGTGAATTCAAATCTATGAAGTCACAGAGAAATGGCACAACAGATCCCAAGTCAGGACATGACTGCTAACGGGTTTCACGTCAAACAAGGATGCTTAATCTGAGCTATGATTAAGCATCCTTGTTTGATGTGAAACGCGTTAGCAGCCATGTCCTGACATGGGATCTGTTGTGCAATTTCTCTGTGACTTCATGGATTTTAATTCACATAAAGGTGATTATTGGAGTGCGGCCATCCAGTCACTTTCTTGCTCTCCTCATGTCTATGCAGAGCCTGCACCTGATACAGACTTGCAGACAGGTATAATGGGTTAACTGGCTTGGAGCGAGTGTTGTTCTTATACATGTCATCAAGGTACTATTACAGTGATAATTAAGATCATAACAAAACAACATAAAAAGCAGAAAAGGTGAAAGAAGTGTAAAAATTAACACTGTTACTAGAGTTGGACGATTAGTTTGAGCCTAGCAAAAGTTTGGCCCAAACATTGCCCGTTCGCCCATTCAGTGAACACGCAAATTTGCAGGGCGCTCGTGGGATGGTTGCTCACCAAGTAACCCACATTGCACCACGCACTGCACAGTGCATAACAGGGCCCTTATTGGATGAAGCAATGCACCTGACCAGGCTTTGCCCCATTAGGGCACAGAGCACAGTCAGAGCCATGATTGGACAAAGTCATAATGACTTTGCCCAATCATGGCTCAGTGCTCATAGTCTCACCCCACGCTATAAAAGGTTCCTTCCCACATGAACCTTTTGCAGTGTGTTGCTGGAGTGGAGATAGTTAGATCAAGGCTCTGTTTGCTACTAGCGAACTAGTGTGCTATTGTGAGTGTAATTGTCAGTGTAGTGTTAGTGTAGTGTTAGTGTAGTGTTAGTGTAGTGTTAGTGTAGTGTGAGTGTAGTGTGAATATAGTGTAGTGTGTCAGTGTAGTGTGAGTTTAGTGTGAGTATAATGTGAGTATAGTGTGTCAATATAGTGTGAGCATAGTGTGAGTATAGTGTAGTGTCAGTGTAGTGTGAGTGTAGTGTTAGTTTAGTGCAGTGTGTAAGACAGCATTACATAGCATTTAGTGCTGTATATAGTGCTGTATATCCCCATTTTTTCTTTTTTTTTGGGTTGCTGCTTTTTTTTTTACTATTGTCTGGTGCCTGTCCCAGTTTTTAAAATTGTTAGTTGCACTGTTTTTGACTGTGACGCTGTTGTCCCCCCTTTTTTTTATAGTTTTTACATTTCTGTCAGTGGCAGTCCTCAATTTAAAGTGCACCAAACACCACTTTTCATTGAGTAAAGTGCATCCAATTACTCATTTCCCAATATCTATTAAATTTGGGTAATAAGCCCCCCCCCCCATCATGTCTGGGAGGCCAACAAGGAGAGGCAGACATTCCCATGCCACAATGAGGGGGCCAGCAATGTCTGTGTCCACAGGCAGAGGTGGACGTGGTCTGTCCTCAGGCAGGGCATGTTTATTCTGTTTAGTGATGTTGCCCGTAGTATCTAGCCACAGGATGCAGAGGAGGTGGTGGACTGGCTTACTAAATCATCCTCATCCTCTCTCACCCAAGCTGAGACTAGTGCATAGTCTACTGCAGCTGCCAGAGTGGTTTATTCTGCCTTCTTGTCCACAGCTACTCCTGTCGTAGCCCCAGCAACATACATGGAGGAGTCCGCTGAATTATTTGAACACAGCATCAGCCACTTGCTTCATGACAATGCACAGAAATTACTTAATTTTGATGTTAGTTCTGAGGTTGAGGTAGGGAGTAACATGAGCAAAAAGAGAGGGCAGAACACTGATAAACAACAAATTGACAGCCATGTTCCTCCAGCCACAGCATATTGCCAAGTTGGCTCCAGTGATGATGAGGATGAAGGAGATGATGATGATGGGGTCACTGATGCAACTTGGGTGCCAGATAGAGCAGAGGAGTAAAGTGAGGGGGAGAAACAACCCCAACGAGGCAGGATGTCTTCCAGAGGCAGGCATCAAGGAAGAGTAGAGAGCAGCCACCTTATTCCATCAGATTGTGGTGCTGTTATCTTCCAGCCCATTTTCCACAGCTCAGTTGTGTGGGCTTTTTTAGCACATATGCAGTTGATCGCACTGTTGCAATTTTCAATCTCTGCCGCAAGCAGATTAAGCATGGCAAAAACACCAGCCATTTGGGTACCACATACTTGCACAGGCATTTAACCACTCACCACTCATACCGCAAAAAGGGCATACAAAATGGCTTTTTCTCCTCCTCCTCACTCCTCACCTTTCATGTCTACCCTTTCATGACCTCTCAGCAGCCTCCACTGATGGGGATGATGGTATAGCGAAGGGTGTCTCAGGTCCTTGCAACACATCTGCCAGCAGCACACCACCATCTGTAGAGTATAGCAGGCACATTTCTCTGCCCCAGCTGCTGCATCAAAACAAAAAAAATTATACTCCCTGCCACCCACATGCCCAGCGTCTAAATTCAAGCTTGTCCAAATTGCTGGCTTTACATTGCATGCCTTTTCAGCAGTGGTGGTGGTGTGCGATAATGGCACTAACCTTCTGTCCGCCCTTGGACAAGAAAAATTGACATTTTGGTGGTGCGGCATTTCTTAACCATTTCCCGCCTGGCCTGTTGACAAATGACGGCCGGGTGGTGGCTTCGTTATCTTGACTGGACGTATATTGACGTCCTCAGGATGAACCGCAATCACGCGCCCGTGGGGGCGTGCATCACAGTGATTGCTGATGCGGTGGGTCAGTCTGATCCACCGCATTACCAATCTCTGTAAAAAGCTTCCATCGGAAGCTCTGTACCATGTGCTCAGCGGTGACCAATCACGGCTGCTCACAATGTAAACAGGAAGAGACGCGAGTAGTGGAGAGCTGATAAGCTGATCTCCTGACTGGGGGGTCTGTGCTGATTGTTTATCAGCACAGCCCACCCCTCGGATCACCACACTGGACCACCAGGGAGCCTGCCCAGGGGTCACCAGTGAGAGCCCGCCCACTGACCATCAGGAAGCCGACCCTAGACCACCAGGGAGATGATCAGGGAGCCCACACTAGACCACCAGTTAAGGGGCATAATGCCCAACATGGCTGGCACTCAGTGCCAATTACAGATGCTACCCTAGACCACCAGGGAATGGACACCTTACAGTGCCCTCTTTCAGTGCCGCCTATCAGTGTCCACCATTGCCCACCAGTGCCACCTATCAGTGCCCACCAGTGCCACCTATCAGTGCTCATCAGTGCCACCTATCAGAGTCCAGTGCCACCTATCAGTGCCCATCACTGCTGCCTATGAGTGCCTGTCAGTGCCGCTTATCAGTGCCCATCAGTGCTGCATATCAGTGCCACCTATCAGTGCCTGCCAGTGCTGCTTATCAGTGCCGCTTATCAGTGTCCATCAGTGCTGCATATAAGTGTCTCATCATCAGTGCCCATCTGTGCCACCTCATCAGTGCCAATCAGTACTGCCTCATCAGTGCCCATCATTGTAGCCTATCATTGCCCAACCATGATGGAGAAAACATACTTATTTACAACGTTTTGTGACAGAAACAGAGAAAAACTTTTTTTTTCAAAAATTTCTGCCTTTTTTCATTTGTTCACCAAAAGGAAAACACCGCTCTAACTTATGCTTACCGGGCACTTAAACCCCCCTCCTGCCCAGACCAATTTTAGGCTTTCAGCACTGTCGCAGGTTGAATGACAATTGCGTGGTCGTGCAACATTTAACCCAAACAACATTTTTATAAATTTTTTTCCCCACAAATAGAGCTTTCTTTTGGTGGTATTTGATCACCTCTGTGGTTTTTATTTTTTCCGCTATAAACAAACAAAGAGCGACGATTTTGAAAAAAGAACAATATTTTTTACTTTTTTTCTATAATAGATATCCAAAAAAAAAATTATTCATTGGATTTGGCCGAGATATATTCTACATATTTTTGGTAAAAAAAAAACGCAATCGCCGTATATTGATTGATTTGCGCAAAAGTTATTGCATCTACAAACTATGGGAATTAATTTATGGTGTTTTCATTATTTTTTTTTTACTAGTAATGGCGGCAATCTGCGATTTTTATCGGGACTTACGGGCGGACATTTTTGACACTTTTTTGGGACCAATGACAATTATACAGCGATCAAAAATGTAAATGTCCACTGATTACTGTATAAATGTAATTGACAGGGAAGGGGTTAACTTTCAGGGGGCAGTGTAGGGGTTAACTGTGTTCCCTGTGTGTGTTCTAACTGTGTAGGGGTGGGGCTGGCAGGGACATAACAGATCTAACTGATCCCAGTGACAGGGATCAGTAGATCTGTCATGTCCTCTTCAGGGAATGGAGAACCGCCGTGTTTACATCGGTGGTTCCCCGTTTTGCAGCTCTGAGAGGCGATCACAGGTCACAAGCGGACATCGAGTCCGCCCAACCCATGGGCACGCCCACACAGCATGCGGCGGCCGCGAGCACACGCCGCCACCGCTTGTGAGTGCATGCCGGGAGAGTGCACAAGGGCGGACGTCCATGGACATCCACCCGGCAATTGTGATCCGCACTGTAGCCATCTTTCGGCTATATCACGGATCTGAAGGGGTTAAAGGAAAGTCTTATGGTGCAAACACCCAGCTTCTCACAGGTGCTCTGACTCAGAGTGTCCTCCACTCACTCCAACATGTCCATAGAAATGAAAATTGAATGAAGAGTCGGAACTTCTGCGTGAAGGTAAATAATTCCATTTATTACATCTCACCGATGTAGAAAGCTAGCGAAAGCTAGCGCGTATCGGCGTATAGAGCCTTGTTCACTGCAACCTGTGCGTGTGTTGCTGTGAACAAGGCTCTATACACCGATACGCGTTAGCCTTCGCTATCTTTCTCCTGTGTGAGATGTAATAAATGGAATTATTTCCCTTCACGCAGAAGTGCCGACTCTTCATTCACTTTTTTTATTTGTAGCGCAAAAAATAAAAACCGCAGAGGTGATAAAATACCACCAAAAGGAAGCGCTATTTGTGGGAACAAAATGATAAAAATTTACTTTGGGTGCAGTGTTGCACAACTGCAAAATTGTCATTCAAACTGCGACAGTGCTGAAAGCTGAAAACTGGTCTGGGCGGGAAGGGGGGTAAGTGCCTGGTATTGAAGTGGTTAAGCAGGTACCTAGGTTTGCAATATCTTCTAAAGCAGGCCAGAAGAGTCTTTAGCCATTTCAGGCAGTCATACACAGCCAGTGTTTGGATGGCTGAAATTAAGCAGGAATGCCACCTGCCCATAAACTGCCTGATTTGTGATATGCCCACCAGGTGAAACTCGTCTTTGGCAATGCAGCAGAGAGTCATCAATGAGTACCTATGTGAGTATGGCACAAGGGCAGGCTCAGAGAAGCTTCACTTTTTTCCCCACGCCAATGGCTGTCGATAAAGAATACATGCACTGTACTGTCATAATTTGAGGAGGCGACAAGGATGGTGAACCGTGACAATGCATGCATCACTGACACTATCCCTGTTGTGTTCGTGCTGGAGCATACTCTGTGTGGCATTATGGACAGGGCACTCTTAGCAGAGCAGCAGGAGCAAAAAAGAGGGCTTCCTCTCCTCCCAAGGCCTGCTTTATGCAGACACCTTTCTTGCGATGCCAAAGAACACACAAGAGGAGAGGGAGGAGGAGGATTCTGGACTTTTTAGAGGTATTGAAGCAGATGAAGACATACATAAAACTTTATGAAATGGTTTTCAGTCCACGGAAACCTTGGGAGTAGTACGTGGCTGAGAGGAGGCAGTTCTAGATAGTGTAATCCTCAGTGACCCCGAGGACTCTGCTTCTCATGTCTCTGTAAACTTGCAGTTCATGGGATCCCTTATTTTTTAACCACTTGCCGACCTCCCACCGTGGCTTGGCGGCGTCAAAGTGGTTCATTATCCAGAAACGCCGTCACCTGATGGCGGCCGCGATAACGAGTATTGTGAGTGCGCGTGTGCCGCCGGAGGCGCGCTCGCACGCTCACTGTGTTCTGGGTAGCCAGGGAGTGGGTAGGGTGGACTCGATCTCTGCTGGCTACCGGCAATGGCTCTCCCGCAGTGGGAGAACCGGGGTCCGTGTATGTAAACACGGATCTCCGTTCTACCAGAGGGGAAAGGGATGTAATGACAGGTTTTCTGTATATGGAAGTCATGATCACTCCCCTCCCCCTGCCAGCCCAGCCCCCATACAGTTAGTACAAACTGAGGGAACACAGTTAACCCTTAGAGCACCCCCTCCAGGTTAACTCCTTCACTGGAAATGGCATTTACACAGTAATCAGTGCATTTTCATAGCACTGATCACTGCATAAATGCCAATGGTCCCAAAAAAGTGTCAAAATGGTCCGAAATGTCTGCCGCAATATCGTAGTATTGCTAAAAATCGCAGATTGCCGCCATTACTTCTCAACATTCATAAACGCGGCAACTTTTGCGCAAACCAATCAATAAATGCTGATTGCAATTTTTTTTACCAAAAATATGAGGAAGAATATAAATTGGCCAAAACCGATAAAAAAAAATTGTTTTTTTTTTTTTTTTTGGATTAAAAAAGGACGTAAATGTTGTTTGGGTACAACGTTGCACGACCACGCAATTGTCACTTAAAGTGACACAGTGCCGAATCTCAAAAAGTGCTCTGGTCCTAAAGGGGGAAATCCTTCCGGGGCTGAAGTGGTTAAAGCCTGAGAAAGATCCTGAGAATTAGTGGCATTAAGGAGAAGGATCATTATTATTTGGCAACCCTCCTTGACCACCGTTACAAGGGGAAAGTCTTGTAACACATCCTGTCCTTGCAGAGGGAGCACAGGATGAAATATCTTGAGGACAAATTAAAAAGGAGTTTATGTAACACCTTTCCAGACTTTGGTGGTTTACAGTCTCATGGAAAAGCTAGTCATGAGCCTTCTGCTGATCAAAGGAGGAGTGGTGGAGAAGGGGGGCCACCTAAGTGATGAATTTAAAGCATTTTTTAGTCCTCAGCGCCCAGGGCTGTCAGCTTCCACATCCCATCGGCAGTGTCTGCATCATATGGTGGAAGATTATCTAGGGGAAAAAACAAATATGGAGACCTTTCTAATAAATGATCCACTAGGTTAATGGGTCATGAGAATAGACCACTGTCCAGGACTTGCCCATTATGCAATTAAGCTGCTGGGCTGTCCTGCATCCAGTGTGCTTTCCAAATATTCATTCAGTGCTGCTGGAGGTTTTGTGACAGATAAAAGAGTGTGTCTGTCCACAGACTCCGTTGACTGGCTGACATTTGTTAAAATGAATCAGTCCTGAATTAGAAGCAGCTATCAAGCCCCTGATGCCAGGGAATCTGGAATTTGTGGAATCTGGAATCTCTGAAAGACTGTCTAGACTGCCTAGCTTTGTGGGTGTTGATTTTTCCACACCTGTTTGACAGGTGCATATAATTAAATTTTTTTACAGCAAGACCAATCCTTGCTTTCATCAAGAGTACCTCTATAGGGTTATGGTGTGAAGGCACCACCAACACCCAAAACCCAATTTGTCCACACCTGTTTGACAGGTGCATATACTTTTATTTTTTTTCAGAATGGCTAATTCTTGCTTTCATCAAGAGTACCTCTAGCCATTTCCAGCTCTCTCCAGCGGTGTGTTCTTGGAGCATTCCATGGGGAAATGTTTTCTTCTTCTTTCTTTCTGTATCAAACTCTCGGCAGTGACATCAGCGCGTCTTCCCCGACGTACGTTTCGTCTAACAACGGGACATAGTCATGGGGATGGAAAAGATCCAGATTCCATCCCCATGACTATGTCCCGTTGTTAGACGAAAACGTACAACGGGGAAGACGCGCTGACGTCACTGCCGAGAGTTTGATATTGTAAGCCGGCCGGCTTTCTTTGTTTTGGATGCTTGTATCTTCTATGTTGATGTAAGTGCAATACTTTTATCTACATTAAATCTTTTAAACGGTATCACGCTATTGGTTCCCATTCTTTTTTCCTCCCGATGCCTATGGTGAGACTAACCTTGAGGATAAGGGAGCCACTTTAGTTGCCATTCTAAGATTACTCCAAGGTGGTTCTGAGGTGGATCTGGACGGCTCACTCTTCCAGGTTGCTGACACATTCACGTTACATCTATCCTGGCAATATTGTGAATATCCCCAGGTGGGGACCCGGGCTGGGGTACAGCCAAAGCGCCACATTGCGATTACGTTTGATAAGCTGCCATTAAATAAGAGGTGGAGGTGTCACTACTGGCTTTGATTTATCACGTGGTGGTTTATACTTAAGAAGATTGTCCATGATTTTGTTCCATCGGATCTCTTTACTATTTCTGTGGACTTTATTATAATTATCACTCATATACTGTTTCATTTAGGATATGCTTAATATGTACCCTATTTCATGAGCGCAACCAGTTATTCAAAAACATTGCTGCTTAAAGGTGCATGGTTAGTACTGATCCGGTTGCTGCTATCGTATTTCAGTTTTTTGTTGGTCTAGCGCAGTGTTCTTTTTTATTTTAACATTCATACTACACTGTACCCAAACAAAATTTTTATTATTTTTTTTTCTCACAAATAGAGCTTTCTTTTGGTGGTATATAATCACTGGTGGGTTTTTTATTTTTTTCAATATAAGCGAAAAAGTAGGGAAAATTTTGAAAAAAACAAACACTTTTTTTTTAGTTTATATTGAAAATTTTTGCAAAAAGGTAATTTTTCTTCATAAATTTTGGCCATAATTTATACTGCTACATATCTTTGGTAAAAATAACCCAAATTAGTGTATATTATTTATTCTCTGTGAAAGTTAGGCTGGGTTAACACTAGTCCGATTCTCGGACCGACATGAAGAGCACAAGTCGCATTACGTCACAAAAACAATGATTCCCTATGAGAGCCGTCTTAATGCTCCGACATGTGTTTTTCAAAGTCGGAGCGACTTTGAAAAAGGTTCCTGTACTACTTTTGTCCGACTTTGATCCTACTTCAGCCCATTGAAAGGCATTGAAGTCGGATCAAAGTGGGATCAGTGTCTTCACTGATCCGACTTTGGCATGCGACTTGTGCTCTGGGGATCTTGAAGGGGAACTCCACACCATATTTTTAAAGAAAAAACTGGCATGGGGTCCCCCTCCAAGAGCATACCAGGCCCTTTGGTCTGGTACGGGTTTTAAGGGGAACCCCCACGCTGTTTTTTCGAAAAAACAGCGTGGGGTCCCCCCCAAAATCCATACCAGACCCTTATCCGAGCACGCAACCCGGCAGGCCAGGAAAGGGGGTGGGGACGAGCGAGCGGCCCCCTCCCTCCACACCTCAAGGGGAAGTTCTAGGGGTCTCGTGTTCAGCGTACGGTTTCAGCCTAGTCACTTCTGTGACTAGGGTGAAACTAGGCTGAAGTTACGGAAAGTTACCCGACTTCATCCTAGTTTCAGCCTGTTTTCATCATGTCCTTGGAAAAAGTTTCAGCGAGGCTGAAACTTTTTGTGTACAGCCTCGTAATTCTGCCGAGAGTATCCCTTAGTAACAAAAACACTGCATTACGCTGAACACGAGAAGTACAGCCAGGCTCTTAGCCTGATCACAATTGGGTCGGATTGAAAGTGTCTCTTATTTATTATATGTGATTAAACCCAATAAAAATG
>BLSH010481413.1:1832119-1844145 GCA_018402905.1 Glandirana rugosa
AATTTGTGTTCCCTACCCAGTGTGACCTTTTATAATAACGTCTGAGGCTAGATCCAGCTCAGGGGACCAAGTGAACCAGGGGACTCGACCTAGATCGGAGTCTGCAATAATATTTTCCAGTGTGACCCATCCCTTGTGTTTAACGTGCACCTTCCAGTCTACCACTCGGGCCAAATGACTTGCTAAATGGTATCGCTGAAGATCCGAGAATCCGATTCCCCCTTGTGTTTTTGGTGTCACAAGTTTAGACCAACTGATTCTTGCCGGTTTACCCTGCCACAGAAAGGTTCGACATATTTTTTTGTATTGAGAGAAGAATGAGAGTGGCAAAGCTATTGGTAGTGTTTGCATTTTATACAATAGGCGTGGGAGGACATTCATCTTGACGAGGGATGCCCTCCCAAACCAGGAAATAGTGGGCGCATCCCAACGTTTAAGATCTTTTTGTATTGCCTGGAGTTCCGCTAAAAAGTTTGTTTTGTATAGTTCCGAGAGGCGATGCGGAATTTGAACGCCTAGGTAGGTGATCGCATCATCTTTCCATTGAAAGGGGAAGTTAGCTTGGCATTGTTCCATTAAGGTAGACGATAAAGAAACATTAAGTGCAAAAGACTTGGGGTAGTTAATTTGCAAATTCGATATGCGCTTGAATTTTTTGAGGGTGTCTAGAAGGACCGGGAGGGTAGTTAATGGGGCTGATAGAAAAAGAAAAATATCGTCTGCGAAAGCAGCGACTTTGAATTCCCTTTCCCTTACTGTAATACCTTTTATGTCTGATTGCGTACGGATGCATCTTAATAGGGGTTCCAGGGTGAGAATATATAAGAGGGGGGACAATGGGCAGCCCTGCCTGGTCCCGTTATCGATGGAGAAGGCATTCGATAGGCAGCCATTCACTTTTACACGAGCTTCTGGATTGATGTAAAGGGCTCCAATAAATGCTTTCATATTCGCCCCCAAACCCAGAGTGTCCAAGACTTCCATCATGTAATCCCATGCTACCCGATCGAATGCCTTCTCCGCATCCATTGCCAGGAAAAAGCCCTCCTGTTTATTCTTCTCTAGCCAGTATTGTAGATTTAGGGTTTTAATGGTATTGTCCCTGGCTTTCCTTCCAGGGACAAATCCGACCTGGTCTAGGCCTATCCAATTCGGGATGTGGTAAGAAAGTCTCATTGCTAGAATTTTAGAGAAAATTTTTAAGTCTGCGTTTAAAAGAGAAATGGGCCTATAGTTGGCCACAATGTCTGGGGCCTTATTCCCTTTTGGAATCACAGCAATGTGGGCTTGTAGAAGGGTATGCGTCCGGGTCGAAGGTGAGGACAGGGTGTTGAAGGCTTTCAAGAAACTGGGAGCTAGGATATCAGGAAAGGCTTTATAATAGGCCGCCGGAAAGTCATCTGGGCCCGGACTTTTGCCCGGTTTTGTCACCTTAAGGGCTTCCATCCATTCCGCGAGTGCTAAGGGGGCTTCCAAAGCAGCACCATCCTCTGCGGACAGAGGTGCTGGGCTATAGCGAGAGAGGAATTCTCTAATCATGTTGGTGCGTTGATTAGTTCCCTCAGAGTGTGACGTCTCTACCTGTAGGTGGTATAATTTACTGTAAAATTCTTGAAATTGCCTTGCTATATCGTCATTGGTCGCATGTTTTTTCCCCTTATTGTCTGTAATATGGTGTACGGTTCGTGTGAGAGTATGTTCCTGTGTGAACTTAGCTAATAGTCTACCTGGCTTGTTCGCCTGTTCATAAAATAAATTTTGGGTTAATTTGCGTCGTTTCTGGGCCTTGGAAGCCATTTCTTGTAATAATAGTTTCCTGGTTTCAGCCAGTTCCTGTGCTACCTGGGTAGCTAGGGAACTCTTATGTTTTTTTTCCAGTGTCGCTATTCTGTCAGATAGTTCAGCTACTCTCCTCTGGGCTTCTCTTTTTTTCTGAGAGGACAGTGCAATAAGATGGCCTCTCACTACACACTTATGGGCTTCCCATTGTGTCATGGGCGAAGTGTCTGGGGTGTCATTTGTTTGGAAAAAGTCCCCGATTGTTTTCTTCACTGCTGTCAGATCCCTGAGATCCGAGAGAAGTGAGGTGTCCAATCTCCATATGCGTGCGCTTTGTTCCCTCAATGGGAAAAGCAGGGTCATTGTGATCGGATGGTGGTCTGAGATGACCATATTCCCTATTGACGCCTCGTAGAGGTAACCTAGGTCTGCTTGACTTGAAAGAGGTAGTCTAGCCTCAAGTATCGCCCATGCGGAGATGAAAAAAAGGTATAATCCTTAGTAAGTGGGTTGAGCGTTCGCCAACTATCATGGAGCGCCAAAGAGGCCAATTGCACTTTAATTTGACGTAGAGTGGCGTAAGACAGTGAGGATGAACCACTGGATGAGTCCAGTAGTGGGTTTAAGGTCACATTAAAAATCACCTCCCAATACTAAGATGCCTGCTCGGAAGGAAGTGAGTTGAAGTAGCGTTTCCCTTAGGAACGATACTTGTTTGGTATTTGGGCAGTAAATGTTCACTAAAGTTAAGGGTTTGCCTTTCCAGAGGCCTTTAAGAAATAGGAATCTGCCTTCAGGATCTGCCAATTGTTCAGAGAGGTCAAACTGGCATGATCTGGAGATTAGTATAGAGACTCCTTTGGTTTTTGAGTCACTGTATGTGGCGTGGTATACCGTTGGGTAGTGAGCGTCATATAGACGCTGAATCGCATTTCTTCTGAAATGTGTCTCCTGTAGGAAGACAATCTGTGCTTTACTACGGTAAGCTTCTGCAAGAACGTTACTCCTTTTCTCAGGGGTGTTAAGGCCCTTAGTATTTAGCGAGTATATCTTAAGGGATATTTTATCCATTCTAGTGGAAACCGCTGCCATTTTATCCCGCGGCTCCTGTAAAGTCAGTAGACAGTATTGCTGTCTATGTCCATGTGGTGCTCCCGCGGGCCCTTAAATGGGTCCCGGAAAAGCATCAGATGGGCTACAGCTATAGCTAATTGCGTTCAATGTTTAGCAAACCGTTACCCTTGTTTCAAGCAAGCAGTAGTCAACAATATAACAAACAAAGTAACAAACAAAAGATGGCATGAGTTATATGACCAAGTACTTCCAGGCAGACAAGTGCATATCAGATGTGTATAGCTCGATTCAGATCGTTCTGAGGTCTGTCTCCCCTCCACCCTCCTCCCATCCCCCTCTTTTCCCCTAGTAGATGTCTCCGCAGTTATTCAGCTCTTGGGAAAGGATGTACTGTAGAGCAGGCCTGCCCAAGAGTTCTCATGGGGGGCGGGGGGTGGTTGTGAAAGGCATTTAAGGCCTAGACCACAGACACAGGGTTAGGAAGTCCCAGAAGACAACGTTTTTTCAGCACGGGTCCTGGAACTCAAGTCAGCACCAAGAGAGATTGTACGGCACATTTTGAGGAATGCTCTATAGAGCAGTATGTGTCTCTTGTATCTCCTTAATTGGGTGTCTAGCATTAAGTAGTACAAAATCTCTGGTTATAAGGTATCTAGACCTGAGTGTTGCATGTCCCGGAAAGTAGACTGGGGTCTGCCCTTCATCTCAGAAGGCACATGAATGAACAACAAAAAGAAGAGTAAATGTATGAAGTACCATACTCACGGCTCGTGTGCCAAGATGTGGTGGACAAATCTCGTTGCAAATAGTGGCCTGGGTAACTGGCAAGCTTCTATGACCTCCATGGGTCAGGTAAACATGATGAGCTGAGGGTAGGGCTGTATCATCAGGCGAAGTAGACTGAAGTGCATCTCTGTATGGGGGTGGAGACAGTTAGATTCCTGTTTTGCGCCGGACCGAGGATGGGGAAGCTCTCGGGCTGTCTTCTGTTTCCATATCTCCGCGTGGTCTCTGAGGTGAGGAATTCGAAAGCCTGCGGCGTCTCTGTCTACCCCTCTGCGAACGTGGAGAATCTTCTTGGTGGACTGCAATCCAAGGTTCAGGGGGCAGGAAAGAGCTGTACCAATCTGGCACTTGTACTTCTGGAATGCCTAGCGTGGAGCAAAACATAGGCAGGTCATCCGGTGTTCTCAGGGAAGCTGTCCTATTCCCGTTCGTTGCTTGTAAACAAAACGGAAACTTCCATCTGTAGGCAATCCTTCTATCTCTTAGCAGCTGTAGCAGAGGTCGCAGGTCCCTTCTATGTTGCAGGGTAATAGCTGAGAGATCTTGAAAAATCTGGATATGTGCTCCTTCATGTATCAGTTGTCCATGGTTGCGAGTAAGGCGCAGTATTTCCTCTTTTTGTGTGAAATTCACCAAACAGCATACAGCGTCTCTGGGCGGGTCTGTATCTCTCCCCCTAGGTCTGAGTGCTCTATGGCAGCGCTCCATTTCGATAGGGGCATCATGAGGCCTTCCCAGTACTGTATTGAAGATTGCCCACACTGTGGACTGAAGGTGCGGGCTCTCCACCGATTCAGGGATCCCCCGTACCCTTAGATTGTGCCTGCGCCCCCTGTTGTCCAGGTCCTCCAGGTGGCGCTGCATCTCAATAAGATGGCGGGTAGTGTTGCTGGAGACAGCCTGTACTTGCTGTATAGCCGCTCCATGTGTCTCCAAGCGTCTGGCTACCGCTTTAAGATCAGTCTTAAGATCTGAGATCGCCGCGGACAAGGTGTTTTTAATGTCCGCGGCTACTTGCTGTAAATCCGCTAGGCTCAACAGGGGCGAGGGCAGGGGATGATGTGTACCTGCTAAGGGGGGTCCCGCTCCGATCGTATACGCCGCCGTCCGCTGTGTACTTGAGTCCGAGGCTTGAGATGCGGCCTGCGCCTCCGTGTGTTGAGTGCGGAACATCGCCGGGATGGTCCGGCTTAGTTGTGTGGCTGGATCCATGGGTGATCTTTAGGGTCTCACCTTCCTTTGCTGATCGTTTAGGTGGCGGGACACGGTCTCCTCTGCTCTACAGGTAGCTTAAAATATCTCCGGACGGAGGAGCTCTCTGATTAAGCTGCCATCTCGCTCCGGTGCCAGGCCACGCCCCGGGGTTTGGGACTTTAAATGAAGCATGCACTCCTGCAAACATGTATAGGACAAATCTATGTATTAATGGTTTATTAGTCTTTACAGTGTAAAAACAAGTAAATTCATAATAGTCATTCAGAGTAAAAAAGGTCCATTAGATCACTATGATCATAATCCATACATACAAAATGAGTTCATATAGCAACATAAGACAGGGCTCTAATTTAGGATAACATATACAATTGACATGCGGTATAACATCCTATGGGTACATATATTGTTGTTTGATGTATTGTACAATAGGGATCTGAGGGGCCCAAAATTAAATCTATTAAGTGTTCTACGCAAGAGGTGATGTCACCGGCTCGACGCGTTTCGTGGTCATTACCACTCATCAGGAGCAATGCGTAAGAACTGTCTATGGGCATAAAAAAGGGTCAATGAGTAAAAAAATTTTTTTACTATCAAAAATTGAAAAAGGTGGCACAATATCCACCCGTACTCACATGTCAGTAGTGCCCATGGACAGCGGCTGCCGAGAAATGACCAGGGATGTCGTCTCCCCCGGGAGCTGAGGAGGCATAGGTGGAGGATGAGGACAACCAGGTACCCATGAACTGGAAAGGGGCCGGAGGGATAGTAGCCACCAGGCTATCCCTGGGAATGTGGTATAGGAATCTGTGGGCAAATATATTATGCTCGGTGTAAGACACTTTTGGTCATGTGTATTTCCAGGGATAGGGCAAGGAAATGTTAAGTTTAGTATAGGGTGCATAGTGAAAAGAATATAAATTGCTGGGTGTATAAGGCAAAGAGTGGGTATAGGTAAACATCGTGAACAATGATATTGATATATCTAAAAAGTCGGGAATAGTGAATCGATGGAACAACAGCCATTGAGGTTAAAAAACATAAAAATGTATCAGATGGAGAAGAAAATGGAGGAAGAGGAAGGAAATGGAGAAATTTACCTGGAAGCACCCAAATAGATAGTATGCAGTGTGTGTCCTTGGTGTTGTATTGCTAGCCGCCGGCCACAAACCAAACAGGAGCACCCATGTCTGGGAGAGGGAGCATAAATACTCCCCCCCAGCCCACCAAATGCCGCCAACGCCACGCGGGCATCCAATGGGAGAGAGGCGTCATCACCGGGACTGGATCACCTGGCATCCGGCGCCTCCTCTCCCTCGTGTGGACGCCGGAGATGGGAAACACACGGGGCCAGCGTGCGGCGTCGGCTGAATCAGTCGACGTCACACGCATGGCGCCGGGAGGCGTGGCGTCGATGCGCTGCGGGATGTCCGCCCGATCCCCCAGCCCGAGGGGATGGGAGGGAAGGGGAGGACTCCAGGGGCGCATCGCAGCTCCCAGGGACAGAGCGAGTCCCAGGCCAACGTCACAGCAACCGCCCAGGCCGCCATGGGAGGTGTGGTGCCCACATGTGCTGATGTAGCACATCAGCAGATGGGGAAAGTATATGTGTATCAACCTAAAAGCGCCCTGTGAAAAACCAAGCCAACTAATCATAGGGGCTGGGAGAAAAGAGGGGGAACACGTGACTGACACGTCAGTAGAGCGTCAGCATGTAGAATATTGTTCCAGAGTGCATGCTTCCATCCCTGAGTTACGTGGAAAAGAAAAGATAGCCCACCCAAGGTTGCGGGACTTTAAATGAGGGCCACGGCACTGTCGCCATGGATATCCTCCATCTCTAAATTGGCAATATAAAGAGAACGGGGTTTGAGACTTTAAATGAAGCATGCACTCCTGCAAACATGTATAGGACAAATCTATCTATTAATGGTTTATTAGTCTTTACAGTGTAAAAACAAGTAAATTCATAATAGTCATTCAGAGTAAAAAAGGTCCATTAGATCACCATGATCATAATCCATACATACAAAATGAGTTCATATAGCAACATAAGACAGGGCTCTAATTTAGGATAACATATACAATTGACATGCGGTATAACATCCTATGGGTACATATATTGTTGTTTGATGTATTGTACAATAGGGACCTGAGGGGCCCAAAATTCAATCTATTAAGTGTTCTACGCAAGAGGTGATGTCACCGGCTCAACGCGTTTCGTGGTCATTACCACTCATCAGGAGCAATGCGTAAGGACTGTCTATGGGCATAAAAAAGGGTCAATGAGTAAAAAATTTTTTAAAAAATTAGATAGTATTCAGTGTGTGTCCTTGGTGTTCTATTGCTAGCCGCCGGCCACAAACCAAACAGGAGCACCCATGTCTGGGAGAGGGAGCATAAATACTCCCCCCCAGCCCACCAAATGCCGCCAACGCCACGCGGCCATCCAATGGGAGAGAGGCGTCATCACCGGGACTGGATCACCTGGCATCCGGCACCTCCTCTCCCTCGTGTGGAAGCCGGAGATGGGAAAAACAGGGGGCCAGCGTGCGGCGTCGGCTGAATCAGTCGACGTCACACGCATGGCGCCGGGAGGCGTAGCGTCGCTGCACTGCGGGACGTCCGCCCGATCCCCCAGCCCGAGGGGAGGGAAGGGGAGGACTCCAGGGGCGCATCGCAGCTCCCAGGGACAGAGCGAGTCCCAGGCTGGGGGAGAGTATTTATGCTCCCTTTCCCAGACATGGGTGCTCCTGTTTGGTTTGTGGCCGGCGGCTAGCAATACAACACCAAGGACACACACTGCATACTATCTATTTGGGTGCTTCCAGGTAAATTTCTCCATTTCCCTCCTCTTCCTCCATTTTCTTCTCCATCTTATACATTTTTATGTTTTTTAACCTCAATGGCTGTTGTTCCATTGATTCACTATTCCCGACTTTTTAGATATATCAATATCATTGTTCACGATGTTTACCTATACCCACTCTTTGCCTTATACACCCATCAATTTATATTCTTTTCACTATGCACCCTATACTAAACTTAACATTTCCTTGCCCTATCCTTGGAAATACACACGACCAAAAGTGTCTTACACTGAGCATAATATATTTGCCCACAGATTCCTATACCACATTCCCAGGGATAGCCTGGTGGCTACTATCCCTCCGGCCGCTTTCCAGTTCATGGGTACCTGGTTGTCCTCATCCTCCACCTATGCCGCCTCAGCTCCCGGGGGAGACGACATCCCTGGTCATTTCTCGGCAGCCGCTGCCGCTGTCCATGGGCACTACTGACATGTGAGTACGGGTGGATATTGTGCCACCTTTTTCCATTTTTGATAGTAAAAAATTTTTTTTACTCATTGACCCTTTTTTATGCCCATAGACAGTGCTTACGCATTGCTCCTGATGAGTGGTAATGACCACGAAACGCGTCGAGCCGGTGACATCACCTCTTGCGTAGAACATTTAATAGATTGAATTTTGGGCCCCTCAGGTCCCTATTGTACAATACATCAAACAACAATATATGTACCCATAGGATGTTATACCGCATGTCAATTGTATATGTTATCCTAAATTAGAGCCCTGTCTTATGTTGCTATATGAACTCATTTTGTATGTATGGATTATGATCATGGTGATCTAATGGACCTTTTTTACTCTGAATGACTATTATGAATTTACTTGTTTTTACACTGTAAAGACTAATAAACCATTAATAGATAGATTTGTACTATACATGTTTGCAGGAGTGCATGCTTCATTTAAAGTCCCAAACCCCGTTCTCTTTATATCACACTTTTGAAGGTCCTGGAGCACCAGGACAATGGAATTGCCCATAAAATTACCCCATTTTGGAAAGCAAATACCCCAATGTATATTTTATGAGGCATGGGCTGCAGATAGGTACTCGGGTACTCTTATGGGCTGCAGATAGGTACTCGGGTACTCTGATGGATTAGTAAAAGGTACTCGGGTACACTGATGGGCTGGTAAAAGGTACTCGGGTACTCTGATGGGCTGGTAAAAAGTTCTCAGGTACTCTGATGGGCTGGTGACAGGTACTCGGGTACTCAGATGGTCTGGTGCCAGGTACTTGGGTACTCAGATGGGCTAGTGACAGGTACTAGGGTACTCAGATGGGCTAGTGACAGGTACTAGGGTACTCAGATGGGCTAGTGACAGGTACTCAGATGGACTGGTGACAGGTACTCAGGTACTCTGATGAGCTGGTGACAGGTACTCGGGTACTCAGAAGGGTTGGTGACAGGTACTCGGGTATTCTGTTGGGTTGGTGACATGTGCTCGGGTACTCTGATGGATTGGTGACAGGTACTCAGGTACTCTGATGGACTGGTGACAGGTACTCGGGTACTCAGATGGGCTGGTGACAGGTACTCGTGTACTCTGATGTGATGGTGACAGGTGCTCAGGTACACTGATAGATTGGTGACAGGTACTCAGGTACTCTGATGGATTGGTGACAGGTACTGGGGTTCTCTGATGGGCTGGTGGCAGGTACTCGGGTACTCAGATGGGCTGGTGACAGGTACTTGGGTACTCTGATGGGCTGGTGACAGGTACTCAGGTACTCTGATGGGCTGGTGACAGGTACTCGTGTACTCAGAAGGGTCGGTATCGGGGTACTCTGATGGGTTGGTAACAGGTACTCGGGTACTCTGATGAGATGGTGACAGGGGCTCGGGTACTCAGATGGGTTGGTGACAGGTACTCGGGTACTCAGATGGGTTGGTGACAGGTACTCGGGTACTCTGATGGGCTGGTGACAGGCACTCGTGTACTCTGATGAGATGGTGACAGGTGCTCGGGTACTCTGATGGGTTAGTGACAGGTGCTCAGGTGCTCTGATGGGTTGGTAACAGGTACTCGGGTACTCTGATGAGATGGTGACAGGTGCTTGGGTACTCTGATGGGTTGGTGACAGGTACTCGAGTACTCTGATGGGTTGGTAACAGGTACTCGGCTACTCAGATGGCCTGGTAACAGGTACTCGGCTACTCAGATGGGCTGGTGACAGTTACTCAGGTACTCTGATGGGTTGGTGACAGGTACTCGGGTACTCTGATGGGCTGGTGACAAGTACTTGGGTACTCTGATGGGCTGGTGACAGGTACTTGGGTACTCTGATGGGCTGGTGACAAGTACTCGGGTACTCTCATGTGCTGGTGACAGGTACTCGGGTACTCAGATGGGTTGATGACAGCTACTCGGGTACTGTGATGGGTTGGTGACAGGTACTTGGGTACTCAGATGGGTTAGTGACAGGTACTCAGGTAATCAGATGGGCTGGTGACAGGTACTCGGGTACTCAGATGGGTTGATGACAGGTACTCGGTACTTTGATGGGCAGGTGACAGGTTCTTGGGTACTTTGATGGGCAGGTGACAGGTACTTGGGTGCTCTGATGGGCAGGTGACAGGTACTTGGGTACTTTGATGGGCAGGTGACAGGTACTCGGGTACTTTGATGGGCGGGTGACAGGTACTTGGGTACTTTGATGGGCGGGTGACAGGTACTTGGGTACTCTGATGAGATGGTGACAGGTGCTTGGGTACTTTGATGGGTTGGTGACAGGTACTCGGGTACTCTGATGGGTTGGTAACAGGTACTCAGCTACTCAGATGGGCTGGTAACAGGTACTCGGCTACTCAGATGGGCTGGTGACAGGTACTCAGGTACTCTGATGGGTTGGTGACAGGTACTTGGGTACTCTGATGGGTTGGTGACAAGTACTTGGGTACTCTGATGGGCTGGTGACAAGTACTCGGGTACTCTCATGGGCTGGTGACAGGTACTCGGGTACTCAGATGGGTTGATGACAGCTACTCGGGTACTGTGATGGGTTGGTGACAGGCACTTGGGTAATCAGATGGGCTGGTGACAGGTACTCGGGTACTCAGATGGGTTGATGACAGGTACTCGGGTACTTTGATGGGCAGGTGACAGGTACTCGGGTACTTTGATGGGCAGGTGACAGGTACTTGGGTGCTCTGATGGGCAGGTGACAGGTACTTGGGTACTTTGATGGGCAGGTAACAGGTACTCGGATACTTTTTATGGGCGGGTGACAGGTTCTTGGGTACTTTGATGGGCAGGTGACAGGTACTTGGGTACTTTGATGGGCAGGTGACAGGCACTCTCATGGGCAGGTGACAGGTATTCTGATGGGCTGCGACAGTTACTTTGATGGTGTGGTGACAGGTACTCTTTATTACTGGGGGGGCAATCAGTGTGATTGGTGCACACAGTAAGCAGTAACAAGCTGTTACCACTATCTCCTCTTCACACACGATCGGTGTGTGAAGAGGAGAACCCGGTAACAACTCGTGACCGCGGTTTGTTGTCATTCAATTTAATTGGCTCTTTACCCTGATTGGGGTTGGGCTTTGTCCGAGGGACAACCCTGAATCCCAATTGCCACGCTGCACACCGCTGGGGGCGCGCACGAGCGACGTGCATGCCGCCACTTTGTTGTGATCGGAAGTGACCGGCTGTGATAGGACACAGCCGATCACTAGGTAAAGAGCCAATTTTATTGGCTCTTTACCCTGATCATGGAAGGCTGGAGTCCCGAGGGACTTGCCTGATCCTCGATTGCCACGATGCAGGCCCCTGGGGGCCTGCAGAGCGGTGAAAACGGGAGGACATCATATGACGTCCACCCAGGATGGGGAATGCACCTTGCTGGCGTATTATTACTATACGCCAGTATGGAAGGGGTTAAAGAAAATAGTTCATCTTGGCCTGAGTGTACTATAATTTGGCTTGTTCACATAAAGCTTGCTCACTGTGGTGCGAAAAATTTGTTATTTCCATCCAAAGTCTGCCAAAGAGACACCAGAATTTAACCAAAAAATCTCTAATCTTGTTCCGAGTGCGCTAAATTGTGGCCTCCTCATACAGACTGGCTCTCCAAGCCATTGTTTACAAAATAAAGAAAGCTTGCAGGGAAACTCAATTTAAATGTATTATTTTCTTTATATACAGTAAGTTAGTTTGCTGCAGCGGGTTCTATACACGGTACAGATGCGCCACTTACAAGCAGACTAAGAGGATACCCCAGGCACTATATTAAAAGGAATTTTTAAGCATTATTAAAACCATTGCTCCTTTAAAAAAGATATTTAAAAAAAATGCATTTATACA
>BLSH010481413.1:1853234-1875308 GCA_018402905.1 Glandirana rugosa
TAAACACCCCTTTTTTCCTGCGTTTAAAGCAAACCCATGTTGCAGCGTGCTGGCGCGTTAACAGTCAATTTCGCTGCGTCACGGCTTAGCGTTTTTCCCGAGGCCAGGATTTCGACCTTTAGGAAGGCGCGCGGTCGTGCGACGTTGTACCCAAACGAAATTTGCGTCCTTTTTTCCCCACAAATAGAGCTTTCTTTTGGTGGTATTTGATCACCTCTGCGTCATTTCTGATCGCCGCTATAAACAAAAGAAGAGCGACAATTTTGCAAAAAAACCCAAATTTCTTACTTTTTCCTAAAATACAAATCCAAAAAAAAATATAAAAAAAACATTTTTTTTCACCGTTTTTGGCCGATTTATATTCTTCCTCATATTTGCGATAAAAAAAATTGCAATTGGCGTTTATTGATTGGTTTGCGCAAAAGTGGTCGCGTTTACGGATGATGAGAATTCATTTTTGGGGTTTTTATTTTTTTTTTATTTTTTACTAAAAATGGCAGCGATCTGCGATTTTTTGCGGTACTGCGATATTTCAGTGGACATGTCGGACCATTTTGACACTTTTTTGGGACCATTGGCATTTATACAGCGATCAGTGCTATAAAAATGCACTGATTACTGTGTAAATGCCATTGGCAGTGAAGGGATTAACCTGCAGGGGGCGCGCTAAGGGTTAACTATGTTCCCTGGGCGTGTTCTAACTGTATGGGGGACTGCCTATCTGGGGAAGGGAAGTGGTCACAGCCTTCACGTAAAGGAAGGCTGTGATCACAGCCCTTCCCCCTCACACAGAGCGGAGGTCCGTGTTTACATACACGGACCTCCGCTCACTCGCTCCGGGGGGGCCATCGCGGGTAGCCGGCGGCAATCGAAGCCGCCGCACCCGCTCCCTGGCCCCCCCTGGACACAGTGAGCGCGCGGGCTCGCCTCCGGCGGCGCGCGCACGCTCACTAAACTCGTTCCCGCAGCCGCCGTCGTATGACGGTGATTTGCGGGAACGTGCCACTTTGCCGCCGTCAGATGCCGATCGGCGGTCGGCAAGTGGTTAAGGTTATTTCTTCTAGCCCGGTCCACTAAATCCGAGATCTTGGCTTTTATCCACTCTATTTCCTCTGTGTGGTTGCTGTGTGCGTCCACCATGGAGTTAAATGAAGTGGTAATCTGTTCAATGGATGATTCAGTGTGAGCTACCCTGTCTCCCAGATCCTGGAGCTCATGCTGGAACTGCTGCATGCACACTTTGATGTCTGTCTGCAGTGAGGTTCTAATTGAGATCAGCATTCCTTTCAGTGTTATATCTGAGATTGGCTGTCCCATGGTAAGGAATGCGTCTATGGGGTCTGGGGCGACTTGTTGTTTGCTGCTAGTGTTAGGGGATGTGCGGCCTACCTCTATATCGTTCTCCACCTCCTGTTGATCTCTCCACGGCCTGGACTTTGCTGGGCTCTGAGTGGAGGGAGATGAGGATCCTGAGGAGTTTCCACTCTCTGGGTACCCCACTTGTCTCTCTCCTGGGCAGGTGCTGTTGCGGTGCTGCGTGCTGTCTCCGGCTCCACGTGTCGGTTGGGACCGCGGACCTCTGCCATGCTGTGTAGGCCTTCCGGCGCTGGGGTGGAAGAAGCTGGCGAGCTTCTTCACATGAGAGCTTTCTTTTTTCTTTCGGGTGATTCCCGATCTTGTCTGCAGCGCGTCTGGGTCGCGTGGGCGTTCGTTCGGCTGCCGAGGCGCTGATCGTCGCTGTCTATCCCGGGTGGCTGAGCGGAGCTCTTAGGTCATGCGGCCATCTTCTCCACCTGTCGCCACGCCCCCCAACCCTATTTAATATTTGATAGGTGGCAATATCTAGGGAGCCATCTATGTCTATCCACATGCTATTGAGGGGAGCTTTCTTTGCTTGAGGACAACACATTTTTAAAGACACATATTTTGGTAAGAGCATGTTAATGAACTTAATACAGTTGTGCTCATAAGTTTACATACCCTGGCAGAATTTATGATTTGTTTGCCATTTTTCAGAGAATATGAATGATAACATAAAAACATTTCTTTCACTCATATTTAGAGTTTGGCTGAAGCCATTATCAATCAACTATGTTTACCCCAGTTCTCAATACCATGTATTGCCCCCTTTAACATCAATGCCAGCTTGAAGCCTTTTGTGGTATTTGGGGATGAGGCTCTTTATCTTCTCAGATGGTAAAGCTGCCCATTCCTCTTGGCAAAAAGCCTCCAGTTCCTGGAAATTCTTGGGCTATCTTGCATGAACTACATGTTTGAGATCTCCCCAGAGTGGCTGAATGATATTGAGGTCAGGAGACTGAGATGGCCACTCCAGAACCTTCACTTTATTCTTCTGTAGCCAATGACAGGTCGACTTGGCCTTGTGTTTTGGATCATTGTCATGATGGAACTTCCAAGTGTGTCCCGTGTGCAGCTTCCTGTCTGTTGAATGCAAATGTTCCTGCAGAATTTTTTGATAACATACTGCATTCATCTTGCCATCAATTTTGACCAAATTTCCTGTGGTTTTGTAGCTCACACATCCCCAAAACATCAGTGATCCACCTCCGTGTTTCAAAGTAGGAATGGTGTGTGTACCTTTCATCATAGACCTTGTTGACTCCTCTCCAAATGTAGTGATTATGGTTTTGGCCAAAAAGCTCAATTTTGGTCTCTTCACTCCAAATGACTTTATACCAGAAGGTTTGAGGCTTGTCTCTGTGCTGTTTGGCGCATTGTAAGCTGGATACTTTGTAGCATTTGCGTAGTAATGGCTTTCTTCTGGCAACACGACCATGCAGCCCATCTTTCTTCAAGTGCCTCCTTGTGGTTCATCTTGAAACAGCCCCACCACATGTTTTCATAGAGTCCTGTATTTCACCTGAAGTTATTTGTGGGTTTTTCTTTGCATCCCGAACAATTTTCCTGGCAGTTGTGGCTAAAATTTTAGTTGCTCTATCTGACCGTGGTTTGGTTGCAAAAGAACCCCTCATTTTCCACTTCTTGATTAGAGTTTGAACACTGCTGATTGGCATTCTCAATTCCTTGGATATCTTTTTATATCCCTTTCCTGTTTTATACAGTTCAACTACCTTTTTCCGCAGATCCTTTGACAAATCTTTTGCTTTCCCCATGACTCAGAATCCAGAAATGTCAGTGCAGCACTGGATGAAAGATGCAAGGGTCTTTCAGGAGTCCAGAAACTCATTGACCTTTTATACACACACTAATTACAAGCAAAGAGATCACAGGTGAGGATGGTTACCTTTAATAGCCATTCAAACCCCTTTGTGCCAACTTGTGTGCATGTTATCAGGCCAAAATCACCAGGGTATGTAAACTTTTGATCAGGGTCATTTGGGTAGTTTCTGTTGTCATTATGATTTACAAAGAGTAAACACAGTTGACTGATAATAAATGGTTTCAGCCAAACACTAACCACGAGTGAAAGAAATGTTTTTATGTTACCATTCATATTCTATGAAAAATGGTCAAGAAATCATAAATTCTCCCAGGGTAGATAAACTTATGAGCACAACTGTATATTGCCTTGGTGTATAAATATGTAAACATCACTGATTATGGTTAATGGCTTTATTTATTTAGAGCCACTTTTCTATCTTGGCCTGGTATAATCTTTTTTTTTCAATTGGAGGTCCATTGTATAAAGATATATTTGAGCTTTGTGGAGGCTAGATCATTGTGAAGGTTTGACCATTGCTGTTGTCCAGACTCATTACCTTCCAACAATATATACATACTTCACAGGCGTGTTGTCTTTGTTAGCAATATGGATGCTACATGATGTGACTGTAAGGTAATCTTTGAAGACATCTGTGGTTTTATTTATATAAATGGTCTATATTATACACCTATGGCATCCCTATAAATACTATTCGTCAAATTTGGATTGAATACACCGCTGATCTGGCTCTTTGTAAGTCCCTTATAAACCATAATTAATTATGATTATTCTGCTAGTGGGAATTTGGCTTTGATTTATGTTTTTATATTTTATTTTATTCATACAGTGGCATACCTTAAGGGGTTGTCTCTAAATATGAGTGGGTTATTTTCTGGCTTCCTTACCCTAGTTTCCGTCCCAAGGGTATGATGCACTCCTAGCCACCTCTTTCATCTGTCACATTTTCTGTGTTGTATTTTGGTAGGTGGAGACGTATAGATGTGATTATAAAGTATGATGTAAGTAAATGTTTTGGGATCAATGTCCCTGTGGATATAGTAACAATACAAGTTGTGTGATTTGTATACATATTGTAAGTGCCTTATTATAATACTGTAAGAGATCAACATTAAACCATGTTCTATAATCTTCTTTTAATTATTCTTTTATACATAATACAAGAAATGTGATGCTCTTTTAGTTGAAGTTTTATGCATACAATTCCATTGAATTACTTTTTCATGTGGATTTTGAGGTTAGGACGTAGTACATGTGGTGGCGGTTCTTTATATATATTATACGCAACAGTAAATAGTTGCAGTGTTTGGTATGACTATTATAGAGAAGACACGACTAGGGTAAATAAGGCACACATGGCACATTTACTCGCTGCCTCATTGGTTAACACAAAAAAAACAAGACAAAATAAAATATGCAGTTAGCATATTCCAGTTTATTTATTTTACATCATAGTTACATAGTTACATAGTTACTATGTAACTATGTAACTATGTAACTATATGCAGTTAGCATATTCCAGTTTATTTATTTTACATCAGATAATGAACTCGTCTGAAGGAACTGATTCTGGAGCTGGCAGCTCCCCAGTCAGAGCATCTCCTGTATTCTCCAGGTCTCAAATAGTACTGACGTCCTCTATAGTTAGGCTCCTCATAGAACATCCAATGGCCATCAAGGACCTGGCATGAATGTATATCATGATAACGGAATCTCTCATAGACTTGAGGGCAATCCTCACTGAATTCCATCATATGGCCTTGGAAGTCTCCTCTTTCATATATTTTCACTTTAAATGGACCACGATGCTACAAAAAGCCATCATAAAAAAGCATGAGTACCAGTCATTACTGAGGACTGACAGAAGGACTTACAGTAAAGCAATAGTCGTTTAGTAATTAATCTTTTCTTTGTTACTTATCTTCAAAGGAAGAAAGTAAAAATAATTATGGACCAAAACCAACATATTCTAAACTAAGGAAGTTTAAAATATATGAGATTATACACTACACTTGTAACATCTTCATTTTTTATTATTAACAATTTCTATCTATCTACTGTATGTATGTATGTATCTATCAATTCATACTTACAAGGGGAGCCAACCGGCAAGATTTAATGGAATCATTGAATCCTAGCCATTTCTGGAAATCAGGATATTCTCCCTTCCAAAGGTAGTACTGATAACCTTTGTAATTGGGATGTTCGTAGAGGATCCAGTTTCCACTATCTACACGGATAGAGTTGCAGCGGTTAAAATAAGTGGTCATATCGGAACAGTCTGTGCTGCATTCATAGCAGCGACCCTGAAAGTTCCTGTCCTCATAGAATAAGATCTGCAAAGATATAATGCAGCATTATGTTTTGGCAATTTTTAAAGCTTTGCTTTTGAAGGCAGACAAACAGATGTAAAGATACACTTAAAAATTAAAAGAAACAGTGATAAAATATTGAAAACATCTTAAATTTTAATATTAATAATACTGTAGCTGTTAAAGTATTTTATCTAAAAATCTGGAAGAACTGTACTGTAGATGAACATTCTTGTCAAACACAGACATTTCTATTAAAACAAGCTGCATGCTTTGTGCATGTTTGACAAGAAAAATGTTGCATCTTACCTGTTTTGCCTTCAGTTGAAATGCACTTGAAAAGTGGCTGCTGCATCCAAAAAACACAGTGCCACTCAGTAGGTCAAATGCAGCCTCTGAACTGTCATGTACTGTTCAAGTAAAGTCCATGGCAACTTGCTTGACCTGCATCTGATGTGCAGGTATAATGCAGGAAAACAACACAAAAGGTCATGAGCCCTAGCTCAATTAATAAATAAATAGTGTATGACACCTATTGGTTTGGTACATATAGTAGTGATTTAATTTTGTGACTTTGTAAAGAATGTATAATATTGTTCTAGTGTAATTATTGTAAAAGCAGCCTTACCTTTCCCATTGTAAGGTGTAAGAGTGGAGATGTAATTGATAAAGTTATGGAATGGAGATGTAATCAACCACTGCCATGGGAACAGTATAGACATATATATAGTGCTGCATAATTTAGGAGTAGGACTTTTTTCTGTCCAGTAAGGAGAATGTGTAGATCTTTTTAATTGTTTTGTTTGAGTGTGGGATTATTTGAATGTTACAATTGTCGGTCTATGCTTACACACGTTCATACCAAAGCCTTAGCTACAGAATACAGTTACAGCACAATTGTTTCAGTTCTGAATAAACCTATTCTTTTCGAATATAAATGGAATGTATGCTTGCATAAAGGAACCATAAAGCACAGGACATTAAACATTTTGGCATGATCAGCTAAATACAAAACCTGAGCAAGTACTAAAATATGGTGGAGCATTTTAAAACAAGCTCTCTCCATAGAAAACATGTCAAGCTTGGTTTCAGGAGTTTATGATAGTGTCAATTTATTTGGATGTAATTGCCAATAAGAATAATTTCTGTTTACTTTTAAAAAGCATATGTAAACTCACGGCCAATAATAAATAACACATAAATAGTTTGTTGGCATTTTAATATAAAACACTCTAAGTTGTTTTTATATGCAGTCATGTTATCTTATTATCTTAAGGCCCTGGGTGTAGAGTGGCACATCTTCCTTTCCACTTATTATCAGGTGCTGATGCTGGAAGTACAATTATGTAAATTACCAGGTAGAAGGGTCCATGAGGGAGGGACCAGACATTTTTGTCACCCTGTAACAGAATGTGAGCTCTGGATACTGACACTTGCAATATCAATGCTGCCATCTATCAATATGCTATGGACAATGTATATATCATTGTTCTCATTAAAGCCAAATTCTTTTAACTTGTCATAGCTAGAATTTCATTGCAACAAAATACAGCCAGCAGCAATAGAAATATGCCTTGTTAAAACACAGCATACTGCATGTCTGCAGGGACAGGTTGTGAAAACAATTGATTACTGTCAGCAACAGTTAGGAAAAATGACCTCTGAAAAAAATGTAATGCAGCCTGCTATGACTGTAGTGCATTAGTAAAGGGATGGATTGTGAAAAAAATAAATTGCATACAGTAAATTAGGAAATATAACCTGTGGAAAAAAAACATCTGAAACCTGTTAAGACTGTAGTGCATGTGGAGAAGCAGTAAAGAAGCTGCAGGACATATATCAGCAGAAATAAAATGTAAAAGAAAAAAACTTTCCTTCTCCACCCCGAACATCCCCAAGATATGCAACATTTCACCACTTAAAAGGTGTTCATTAAGGGTTTACTTGAGGAGACCAATCCCTACAAGCTTACACTACTCTGACCCTTTGCACTTTATCAGCAGTACTTCCCATGCTTTCTTTATCACAGCTAAGCACATTATCAAAATGACTACAGGGAACCCAACAGTTTATAGTATGGAGGCTGGGTTATCCAAATACCTGCTTTTTGGCCATAGAATGCCATCTGACCAAAGTTCAAGGGTCAAGAATTGCATTACTGGTAGTTGGTTACTATGGCAGTGAAATCAAGCATTAGTTCACTGGGTCGACAAATGACAAACTGCTGTGTTCCCCTCCAACCAATGCTCAACCCAAATTAATCTCAACCTTAGTTGCTATGTGTAGACTTGGAGCTTTTAATTACATATTTTATTTATTTATTTATTTATTTTTGCAATATACAGTATGTTAGCACTTTAACCCGCAGTCATATACATGCTGTGATCTATACTTATTGTACGCTATGGTTACAGCCTACACCTTTGCAATATATGTGCCTTTGCTATAGTTATATATATAATTACATAATCAGTATTTATTGTATGCAACTATGCCCTGGGTCACTGCAGTGTAGCTAATTGAGAATATAATGGCACTGATGGATGGAGTTTTCATTTTTTATCACGATAATGAGTTCAGTGTATATAGCTATGTGCTCTGTGAGAAAAACGTTGTCTATTTTTCAATAACCAGACTTGACTAACTAGATTTGACTATTTCTCTGGCACAGTAGTTGTTAGGTCACCTGGGGTAAGGTGACAGATGTGTCCCGCTAGGGTTAGAATCGCACCGCTGAAGTGCAAAGTGCACTGCTAAGGTTGCGATGCACACTGCTATGATTGTGAACCCCTAGCTGACTGCTGTGACTAGAGATCAGGATGGTGCAGGGAAGCGGGACTGCTGGGACCCTGACACAGATTGCATAGGGAGCTAGAGCATAGGTTTCCCCAGGGCGCGGAGTCTAAGAGCCAGCAGGTGTTCACCAGAGCCTCTGGTGGTGAGGGTGGACTTGACTGCAACTGTATCCAGGCCACGGCCCCCAGGTCCCCCAACTCACACTCACGGCAGGCTACAAGTGAAATGGAGAGAAAGCAGCAGTTCAAGATATCAAGAGACAGTCAGTGGGAGAGACAAGGGTCAAGGCTACAAGCAAACAGAAACACACAGGAGACATGCCAAGGTCAGGGTCACTAGCAGACAAGGAAGGTCAAAGAACAAGCCGAGATCGGGGACACTAGCAGGCAAGGAAGGTCAAAGAACAATCCAAGATCGGTGCACTGAAGCAAACTGAAAGCACACGGCAGAAGCAACTACACGAGTCTAACACACAATAATTGGTCAGCAACAAGGCTTGCAGCACATGGTCTTTTATAGTATTTCCTTAATTGTAGACTGGGGTGGAGTTCACAGAGGGAAGCTACTTAGCACACAGGTGATGATGCGCATGGCCTCTAAGCTGACACAACCACAGAGGTAAGCAAACAGACAGGACATGAATTGTACTACAGTTTCATGACAGTAGTTGGATTTATTGTGAAATAGTATAAAGATAATGGGCTCTCAAAATCCCCAACTGGTACAGCATTAATAATTAGTGAAACTCTAGTACATATATGAATTAATCGCATAAAGAAAATTAATGTGAAATAAATCCTCAATAAATAAATCAATATGTATATTACAAGCAGCAAAATATTGTATCCATTCATTGCATAAACTTAAAGTCCAGTGCCCATGTTGAAAAATACGTAGATGCATTTTTTGTCTCTATCTTCACATAAACACCTAGTGTGTTTGCAAATCAATAAGACAAATAATCCTTGCTACTCCCTTCACTAGACTTCAAAAATTGCACTCACCAAAAGTGTTTACCTATTTTAGTACAGAATAGGCAGACACAACTTGTATAAACTCAGCCCAGAGATCGGATCCACTTTCAGCACCTGAAAAAATCCTCCTACACTTGCCACCCTTAAGTGGTTTCACTCAACTTAGGACGAAAAGATGCAAGCCATAAAAAAAAATTTGCATACTGTGATACCATTTATAGATCTTTATAGATTAAAAACATAGGTAGTGCATTCACATAACAACAAAAGACTGTAGGCAAAACAAAGGTATTAGTACATGGCACTATGTAGCTCAATCAGCACTTGTGAAGGAAACACAGACATCCACTGGCTCACTGTTTTAATGCCCCAGAATTGGGCTAAGATCCTTGTTACGCACCTTCCTTTAATGAAGATATACACTATGATTCTTATATCCAATCTCAATAATATGAATATGTTCTGAGATACATTGAATAAATGGACTTTTCATTCTGCCAATATACTGCAGTGCTGTACACATTACTAGTTTGCGTAAAAGAAAAGGTTTTTCTTCTTCTCAGATTCAACCTATTTAATTTACAACCCCTATAAGAAGGTAAATGTTCTCTCTGGTGGATCAATAACATTCTGTACTACCCTATTCCCAAAGTTAGGGGCTTTTCTGTAAATAAACCTGGTAATGGCAGGCAAAAGCAGACCAAAAAGCTGATCATTCAACAAAATATGCCATTGTCAATTGGAAATATTCTCTTTTTCTCTATGCTGAACATTAATCCAGTGAAAAAACTCCATTGATGAGTATCATTATTGGGGCTTCCTTTTCTCTATGTCTAAGTAAATATACCCTAGGGGAATGTTGTACCTCCCTAATCATTTTGTCAATTTTACTACCCAAGTAGTCATTCTCAATAAATCTGTTCTTTAAAATTCCTGCCTGCGTTAAAAAATCCTCCTCATTATTTTCTGTCAGGGTCAGGGACGCCAAACTGGATGTGTATTGATGGAGAGACTGCATCTTTCCTCTCCATCAATACACATCCAGCTTGGTGTCCCTGACCCTCATGATGAGCTTGCTTTTAACCTTGAAAATGTGAGTGGCCCAAACTTGAGTTAAAATATAGAATATGAGGGGCGTGGCTTGGCCAGAGTCCGTGATGGCTGCTTGAGACAAGAGCTCCTGCAAACGGAGGACTAAAAAAGCAATATTATTCAGTAGTCATCGCTGTTATTTTAGCTATGGGGAGACCTAACAGGAATGCATCCACCCCCCGCATGCCATGGGAGTCTGGGACTCAGTTAAGCCGAAACATCTCGGAGTTGTTCCGATCTCAGCGTTCTGAGGGCCGCATGGTGTCACAGGACTCAACCACACGCTCCCCTGACACCGATGCAGAAGCACCTATGGCTAGTGGAGAAGGCACCTCTAATTCCTCTACCCTACCACAAAGCCTGCGGGACCTACAGACATACACCTCAGACATTAAGAGCCCTTTGATGTCCATGATATCAGACCTCCAGACAGATGTCCAGGCTGCCGTGTGAGGTGGAATAAACTACACATGTTCATGCTGATGCTATTCAGCAGGTCCAATGTACATATGATTCCCAACTACCACAATTGCTGGAGCTGCATAGACATCTTGAGGATTTGGATAATCGGGACCACAGGCATAATATCAGGCTCAAAGGACTGCCAGAAGCAGTGGAGTCAGCTGCATTATAACAAACGGTAAGCAACATTTTTAATGATTTGCTTGCCCACCCACCTTAGTCCCCAATAGAGAATTCCCAGGGCTCTCCTCTCCAGACCTGGGGATAATGAGCTGCCCCGAGACGTGGTGTACTGCCTAGTAAATTTCCCCCTAAAGGAGGAAATACTCCACAGAGCCAGGGAAAGGGGTCAGATACAATATCAAGAAGCTGTAAAACGATTTCAAGACCTCTCCTAAATTACTCTCCAAAACCAGCACGCTTTGCGCCCTTTGGATACTCTTAGGCTCCGCAGAATATTATGAACACCGGAAGATTTACCCAACTTTTGCGAATCCCTGGATCTGTCCTTAATGGTATCCATTCTTCTTTCCTACGGAACCATGGAAGTCTGTCACCAGTGGTCCTTCGCCTAAAGCCCAAAGACACAAATCTCGCAGACGCAGACAAGATCCGATTTCCCTGGCACCTCGTTCCGCTAGATGAGACCTCAATAATCACAGCCCTAATGTGTCTCCTGCTTAATCCTACCACTCATTGAGTCAATTTCTGGATGCATTTAAGTATTATCTTACTTCAGGCTGATTTGCGCATCTAACTCACAAGCATACACCTCTGGAACTATTGTTTGACTTCTCTTACCTCCATCCTGGGACCAAATTTTCCCTCTACATCTTTTTTTTTTTGTCTACCTACCAGTCATTTGCTGCCCAATTGGATGCGTGGCTATGGGAAATCTTGCAGAATGCTTAATGACATTTCTTTATTTTTTAATATGTTTACTGCTGAGATCCCTCACAGCCATGCTTCAGTTTAAACAAACATTTGCCAATGCAGAGCTTACACTCTGCCTTATCCTAACAGAGACTGCTTCTCGCTGAAAATGAGAATGTGAGCTGCAGCTTTCTGCCCCATATTGCACCATAGTATCAATGTGATTCCTTTATTGCCTGCTTCTAAACGATTAATGCTGATGAAATAATTGTGGTAAATGCAGAATGTTTCTGCTTGTTCTACTTTAGACTCCGCATGACTGGCCTTGCCCAAAACGAATTCTGTACTCCATAGAAACTTTATTTAGGTACTTGTCATACTTATTTTAGGAGTAGATGCTAATCTAATAACTGAGTTTTTAAATAAGAGTCCTTGCACACAGTCACACTTCCTTAGTACTATTTATCTGCCTGCTTCCCCTTTTCCTCTCTTTCCCATTTCCACCTTCTCCTTCCGACCCCCCCTCCCTGTTTTACTCCCCCTCCTCTGTCTCTCCCCCTCCTTCCACCCTGCTTCTCTCTATTTCCCTGTCCTCCAACTAAAACTGATAGCAGGATATTTGATCCTTGAAGACGGACAATACATGCTGAGCTAGGTGCTCCTTTCTGGACTCATAGCCACGTGGCAACAAAGGCCACAATATTTGAGGTGCCCCTACATGGACACAAGTTGAGGAATTTAACCATATCCCTAATTCTTCAAATCCACAATGGCATACTGTATATGCCTATCTCCTCTAAAACGAATTGTTATGGGTCAGATTCCTGAGCAGACTCCCATCGTGTCTATTCTGGTGGTGTAATTAATGGTTATGCCTGTGTAAATAGAAAAAGTTATGTTCTGTTTTGCTTTTCACTTCTTTAGGTTATGTTTTATGCAACCTTAGAAATTGGATGGTACTGTCACACTCGAGAAGGTTGGTGACCACATTACACTCTCTCAGAAAGCCTAAGGGGCTCCATCCTCTACATTACTTTGGGGGAGTGATTACGCTTACGATCATATGGTCTTACACAAAATAAGACGTTCCTCTTACAATAGATATAAGGTCGCCCCCTCCTCGAATGTAGTTGGTCTCGTTGAAATGTGTGTTGTTTTTATATTTTTACCAAACCCATGGGTAATGTTAATTGTTTTTTTCTCAGACTCCCATGCAACTCTGTCATAAACCTGTTTAGTCCTCCTAAGCATGGCCTCACGACTATGTTAGTCTTACCTACAAACCCACACAGTGCCCCATTTTTGGGTCACTGAATATCCGGTAATTTCTTTTCTCTCTACTTGTGGAATAGCTAGTCTAACTCCATTTCTGGTATTCTTAAATCTCTCTCTCTCTGTCGACAAGTAGTGGGGCATACTTCCTATTCCTCACGGCTCCTGTCATCTAGTTAATTCCCGTTCTATCTATAAAACTTTTAACCTCTTCTCCCTCTACTCCCACACCATCCCCTCTCCTTCCCCAGCTCTTTCCACATGCCTCCCCCCTCATTTCTTTTGTTGTTTGTCTCGCATCCCGCTCTTCACCAGATCTCTCATCAGAAACGCACCCGGGTATATGGACACTTATATCTGTCGATCCTTGCTTTTATCTTTGTCCTGATTAATTCATACCATAGCATGGCTCAGTTCCACAACTCCAAGCACTCTCTATCTATAAAATGCCTCTCAATGAACGTTAAAGGCCTCAATATACCAGAGAAGCACTCTCAAGTCATGTCTGCATTGACCAAGCACAGAGCCCAAATTGTTTTCTTACAGGAAACACATTTTCACTCAGACACTATCCCTAGACTCTCTAACAAAACTTTTACTATGGCTCTACATGCCACAAATCCTATTTCTAAAACCAAAGGGGTATCAATTCTATTTTCTAGACACTCCCACTTTCAACTTTTGGATACAATGGTTGATTCAGAAGGGAGATATCTGTTTATAAAAGGTACTTTGGCTTCCCACCCGATTACGCTAGCAAATATATATTGCCCTAATGAAAACCAAGTCTCATTTTTCAAAAAAATACATAATCTCCTACTGGACTTCCAATCAGGGATTTTGATCCTGGGGGGACTGTAACATCCCTTTATCCCCTCTAGTTGACACATTATCTGGCACCTCAATTTTAACATACGAAACCATACAGCAAATTAAAATAAATCTTCACAGGTTGTCTCTACATGATACGTGGCGTATACTCTACCCAAAAGAAAGAGACTACACTTTCTTTTCTCCGCCACATCAGAAATATTTGAGGATCGATTATTTCTTTCTCTCTTAAACAGATCTCCCTTTTCTCCACCAGGAGACAATAGAACCAATATTTCTTTCCGACACCACCCCATTACAATGACATTACACTTTCCAGATACGGTCGCGTCCACCAAAATGTGGAGACTTAACGCTTCCCTTTTGAAAGATCCTACAGATGTAAACTGAATGGCGATCTTAATCCCAACGTAGTTTGGGAGGCTCACAAATATGTAGTGGGAGGGGAATTTCTCTCCATGTCGGCCAAAGCCATAAAGGCGCATCAAATCCTTATACATTCCCTGACAGATCATATTTGATCCTTGGAATGGGCACATAAACAGAGGCAAGCGCAATCCGCCCTGCAGGAACTCAAACATACACATACTTTACTATTAGAGGGACAAGGTACAAAAATCACATCACCGATATGATCTTCATCAGAAAATATTCCATGAGCATGGCAATAAGAGTGGGAGATTGCTGGCTAGAGCTATACATGCTTCCCAGACGCCTTACACTATCCACCATCTCGATGATGGTGCAGGTAACACTTTTACCATGAATGATGACATAGCCAGGCAATGTGAGATTTACTACAAGAAACTGTATGATCTCAATTCAACAGACCTTGCACCCCAAGACCAAGATATGCGTCGTTGTTTGAACACAGAATTTCTAGCTGATTATTGCCCAGTTTCCATTTCTGAGCAGAAAGCGCAGGAATTGGAACAACCTTTTTCATTACAGGAACTGTAACAAATAGAGTCGAGCGAACCTGGACTGTAAAGTTTGGGTTCGTACTGGACTTTGGGGTGTCCGTGCCCCGAACTCAGACATTTGAAAAAAAGTCCGGGTTCGGTATTCGGGTATTTTCCGCGCCTTTTCTATAGCTGCAGGGCAGCCAATCAACAAGTGTTTCACTCGTTTGTCCTTAGAAGCCATCACAGCCATGCCTACTAATGGCATGGCTGTGATTGGCCAGTGCATCATGTGACCCAGCCTCTATATGAGCTGGAGTCACGTAGTGCCGCGTGTCACATCGTCTCAGGCTAGTGTAGGGAGAGCATGCTACTACCGCTGTGAGGGATAGATTACCGATCTAATTTGATCTCATTCTGCATTACAGACAGGTTCCTAGTGGTGCTGTGAGGGGAAACCTTAGCGTTCTAAAACCATCTGATACCGGACTAGGTACAGTTTACTAGTGCTGTGAGGGATAAATTAACGATCTAATATGATCTCATCCTGCATTACAGACAGGTTCCTGGCAGTGCTGTGAGGGGAATGCTTAGCATTCTAAAACCATCTGATACTGGACTAGGTAGAGTTTACTAGTGCTGTGAGGGATAAATTACCGATCTAATATCATCTCATCCTGCATTACAGAAAGGTTTCTGGCGGTGCTGTAAGGCAAAAGATTAGCGTTCTAAAACCATCTGATACTGGACTAGGTACAGTTTATTGGTGCTGTGAGGGACAGATTATTGTTCTAAAATCATCTCATAGTGCTATAGGATGAGGTTCCTGCTGCTTCTATGAGGGACAGATTATTGTTCTAACATCATCTCATAGTGCTATAGGGAGAGGTTCCAGCTGCTCCTGTGAGGGACAGATTATTGTTCTAAAATCAACTCATAGTGCTATAGGGAGAGGTTGCTGCTGCTCCTGTGAGGGACAGATTATTGTTCTAAAATCATCTCATAGTGCTATAGGGAGAGGTTCCTGCTGCTGGTGTGAGGGACAGATTATTGTTCTAAAATCAACTCATAGTGCTATAGGGAGAGGTTCCTGCTGCTACTGTGAGGGACAGATTATTGTTCTAAAATCATCTCATAGTGCTATAGGGAGAGGTTCCTGCGGCTCCTGTGAGGGACAGATTATTCTTCTAAAATCATCTCATAGTGGTATAGGGAGAGGTTCCAGCTGCTCCTGTGAGGGACAAATTATTGTTCTAAAATCATATCATAGTGATATAGGGAGAGGTTCCTGCTGCTCCTGTGAGGGACAGATTATTGTTCTAAAATCATCTCATAGTGCTCTAGTTCCCGGATACTTAGCCTAAAAATGGCCTGGGTGGGCGCATTATCATGCCACCTATTCCAATTATTCCAGGGGAGTAAGCATCCTCGTCCACAGGTCCCTGCAATTTCAGCTAGTGGACATTAAGACAGATCCTGAGGGTCCCTATCTAATATTGCATGAATTAATATGAAATATACCATTTGTGATAGTTGGTTTATATCTAACCCCCCAGTTGAGGTGACCTTGCTTGACTATATCATGCAGGTGGTGGCCTCATATGGGGTCCCTAATGTGCTATTAGTGTGGTACTACAATCTTACTCTATCACTGTATCTGAACAGACTTCATTCACCCTCTGGATGGGCTCCCAGCCTGTCTCGGTGGGCGAGTGTGTTCAGTCTAACGGATGTATGGAGACATTTCCACCCATTGGATAGTGTTTACATGTCACTCTGCAACTCACAGGACATTCTCCCGCATTGATCTGGCCTATGCATCAGCTGAAGCCTTGAGTAGAGTAGCATTGGTTGAGATCCTATCCAGAGGTATCTCGGACCATGACCCTCTTCTCCCTACAATTCAGATGTCCGCTTGAGTCTGGGTTTGACTTTGGAGGCTGTTCAGGTTCTGGATCATGGATCCTAACATACAGGAAGAGCTCCCAGAAGAGCTATGTAATTTTTGGCTCCAAAATAATGAATTGGCTGACCCATTAGTGCTGTGGGATACATTTAAAGCTTAGGTAAGAGGTGAATACATCAAACAAATGACTGTGATTAGAAGAGACTCTGTGCATGCTCTGGGACTGTTAGAGGAAGATGTGTGCCAGAGGGAGACAGTTCATGTGGCTGATCCTAATGGTGCAAACTATGCCACCTGTCAGGGTGCTCTTAGGCACTTGGCAGTTTTTAGATCTGAGCAAACCCAAAAATTGATGCTTGACGCAGCCCAGAGAGTCTTTGAGTATGGCAACAAGAATGGGAGTTTATTAGCGTGGTTGGCAAGGGGTCAATGTTTGGCCACACACATAAGAGGGGTCAGATGTGGAGATGGGGAATTATTGCTAGAGCCTGATTCTGTTAATAGACATTTCCAACAATTCTATGAAGATCTCTACTCTTCTAGAGTGACGTATGATTCCTTAGCCCTGGAGAATTTCCTAGACGGGGTTGCTTTCCCAGTCCTGGAGGACAGGGATAGGGATAGACTTGACAGGGATGTCACGCTGGAGGAGGTTCAGATGGCTCTAGGTCACATGCAGTCTGGTAAGGCCCCCGGTCCTGATGGGATCCCTATAGAATTTTACACTTGCTATCAGGAGTCTTTGGCCCCCCAAGCTAACAGCGTTACTTGATAGCTTCACCACCCTGGATGCCCTGCCTTACTCTCTGTCTGAGGCACTTATTATGTTAATGCCCAAGCCCAGTAAGGACCCCCAGGAGTGTGCCTCTTACAGGTCTATATCTCTGATCAATGCTGACGCCAAGCTACTAGCTAAAATCATGGCCCTCTGTCTGGCTACTGTTATAGAACAGCTTGTGCAGGTGGACCAGACTGGGTTTATGCCGGGCAAGGGCACCGACATCAATATTCGCCAGCTTTTCCTTAATTTGTCTACCAACCATGATAATGCAGGGGAAAGAGTAGGGGCCTCACTGGATCCAGAGAAGGCCTTTGACTCTGTCAAATGGCCTTTTCTTTGGAGTGTGTTATAGAGGTTTGTCTTCGGTCCCAGATTCCTTCAATGGATACAAATGTTGTATCGGTCCCCCAGAGCCCTAGTCCGTACGAATGATAAGATTGCAGAATCATTCCCCCTGGCTAGAGGCACCAGCCAGGGTTACCCCCTCTCACCCATTCTTTTTATGCTGGCGCTGGAGCCACTGGCCATACCTATTAGAAGTTCCCGGCTTGTGGAGGGTTGGAAGGTTGGCCCCTTGAAGAAAAAGATTTCGCTTTATGCGGATGATACTTTGTTATACCTCAGTTGTATGCATACCTCCCTGCAGGCTGCCCTAAAGATCTTTGACGTGTATGGTTTCTTCTCTGGAGTCAGGATAAACTGGAACATATTAGCTCTATTTCCCCTACACTCAGAGGCCAAGCTATCTGCAGCGGATACCCCTCTGATGTGGGTACAGGAATTTAAATACTTGGGTATTAAAATATCTAAGGATTTACAGAGGTTCCCAATTCAAAATATTCGTCCAGTGGTCCTACAATTAAAAGATAGATGCACTTCTTGGAGTAGACTTACCCTTAACGTACTGGGATGTATTAATATCATTAAAATTATATTTCTCCCCAAGTTCATTTACATGTTTCGTAACTGCCGGTCATGCTTATACAGACTCTATTTTGAGAAATAGATGGCTATATTGGTTATTTCTTATGGGCGGGAACTACTCTGCGACTGGCTAAATCCACCCTCCAACTCCCAGTCAGTCACGGCGGACTGGCCCTACTTAACTTTCGTATCTACTTCTGAGCAGCGGTGCTTGTCACTGTTAGGTGGTGGGCTCCAGAGATAATGCAGCAGTCTGTTTGGAGGCGGCCTTGGTGGGTTCACTCAAAGGGTTGGGGAATTTAATTTAAAGAGGACCGAGGGCTGGCCCTGTTCTCCCCATCCCTACGAGGATGACATTGAAGTTATGGCAGGTGGCCAGGGCTAGGTTTGTTGAGCCAAATCATTGGTCTCCCTACCAGCCCCTGTAGGGTAATCCATCACTCCCACATTTGAGAACAATGCCTGTTCCCCAAGTATGGGCTAGATATGGGGCTTGCAGACAGAAGGATAATTACGTTGATGGGGACTCTCCTGCCATTTACAGATATGTCAAGAACCTTTAACCTTCTGGGATGGATGTACTTTAGGTACATACAGCTGTGACATGCCATCAGACCAGTGGCGTAGCGTGGGGGGTGCGAAGGGGGCCGTGGCACCGGGCGCAACATTTAGGGGGGCGCAATTCCGTGCCAGTGTGTGTCACTACTGGCTTCCTCCTCATTTTTTCATTTCCTGTGTCCCCGCGCTCTGGCCGCCATGTTCAGTCTCCTGTGCCCTGTAATTGGGTGAATAGGGTCATGTGCGGCGGCGGAGCTGGCCTGTCCGCGATCACGGTTGCTCCTGGAGTCCCGCCTTCACACATGATCCCATTCGCTCAATCACAGGATGCCTGAGACTGAACATGGCGGCCAGAGCGCAGGGACACAGGAAATGGAAATGGAAATTGTGAGCCGCCGCTGTCTTCTTCTCCTCTTCCTCCTCTCATCCGGACAGATGGAGGACAAATAAAGAAGGTAAGTCAGACTCCCTCGTGAGTCATGTTGCTGGCCCCTGGGGGATGGACACAGCCTGGGGAGAGGGAGCAGCCAGCCAGAGAGAGAGTAGAAGTCTAGAAGAGCAGCTAGAGAGTCACGCTGTGTAGTGGTCAGTGTAGGAATACTGTAGGTAGTGGACAGTGGAGTGTAGTGTAGTGTAGTGGGCAGTGTAGTGGACAGTGCAGTGTAGTGGGCAGTGGAGTGTAGTGGACAGTGCAGTCAGTGTAGTGGAGTGGAAAGTGCAGTGTAGTGGAGTGGACAGTGCAGTGGACAGTGGAGTGGAGTGGAGAGTGTAGTGGACAGTGGAGTGTAGTGTAGGGGACAGTGTAGTGTAGTGGACAGTGCAGTGGAGTGGACAGTGCAGTGTAGTGGACAGTGGAGTGGAGTGGAGTGGAGTGGAGAGTGTAGTGGACAGTGGAGTGTAGTGTAGTGGACAGTGTAGTGTAGTGGACAGTGCAGTGTAGTGGACAGTGGAGTGGACAGTGTAGTGTGTAGTGGACAGTGTAGTGTAGTGGACAGTGCAGTGCAGTGTAGTGGACAGTGTAGTGTAGTGTAGTGGACAGTGTAGTGTAGTGGACAGTGCAGTGCAGTGTAGTGGACAGTGCAGTCAGTGTAGTGGAGTGGAAAGTGCAGTGTAGTGTAGTGGACAGTGTAGTGGACAGTGCAGTGTAGTGGACAGTGTAGTGTAGTGTAGAGTGGTCAGTGGAGTGGTCAGTGGAGTGGTCAGTGGAGTGGTCAGTGGAGTGTTGTGGACAGTGCAGTCAGTGTAGTGGAGTGGAAAGTGCAGTGGAGTGGACAGTGCAGTGTAGTGTAGTGGACAGTGTAGTGCAGTGTAGTGTAGTGGACAGTGCAGTGTAGTGGACAGTGGAGTGGTCAGTGGAGTGGGCAGTGCAGTGTTGTGGGCAGTGTAGTGTAGTGGACAGTGCAGTGGAGTGGTCAGTGGAGTGGCCAGTGCAGTGTTGTGGACAGTGTAGTGCAGTGTAGTGTGTAGTGGACAGTGGAGTGTAGTGGAGTGGAAAGTGCAGTGTAGTGTAGTGGACAGTGTAGTGTAGTGGACAGTGCGGTGTAGTAGAGTGGACAGTGTAGTGTAGTGGACAGAGTAGTGGACAGTGCAGTGGACAGTGCAGTGTAGTGTAGTGGACAGTAGTGTAGTGGACAGTGCAGTGTAGTAGAGTGGACAGAGTAGTGGACAGTGCAGTGTAGTGTAGTGGACAGTGCAGTGTAGTGGACAGTGCAGTGTAGTGGACAGTGCAGTCAGTGTAGTGGAGTGGAAAGTGCAGTGTAGTGTAGTGGACAGTAGTGTAGTGGACAGTGCAGTGTAGTGTAGTGCAGTGGACAGTGCAGTGGACAGTGCAGTGTTGTGGACAGTGTAGTGGAGTGTAGTGGGCAGTGTAGTGGACAGTGGAGTGTAGTGGGCAGTGTAGTGTAGTGGACAGTGGTCAGTGGAGTGAACAGTGTTGTGGACAGTGCAGTGTTGTGGACAGTGTAGTGCAGTGGACAGTGGAGTGGAGTGGAGAGTGGAGTGCAGTGTAGTGGACAGTGTAGTGTATTGGACAGTGGTCAGTGGAGTGGTCAGTGAAGTGAACAGTGTTGTGGACAGTGCAGTGTTGTGGACAGTGTAGTGCAGTGGACAGTGGAGTGCAGTGGAGTGGACAGTGGAGTGCAGTGTAGTGGACAGTGGAGTGCAGTGTAGTGGACAGTGGAGTGTAGTGTAGTGTAGTGGACAGTGCAGTGTAGTGTAGTGGACAGTGCAGTGTAGTGTAGTGGACAGTGGAGTGGAGAGTGGAGTGGACAGTGGAGTGGAGTGTGGTGGAGTGGGCAGTGTAGTGTAGTGGAGTGTAGTGGACAGTGCAGTGTAGTGGACAGTGCAGTCAGTGTAGTGTAGTGGACAGTGCAGTCAGTGTAGTGTAGTGTAGTGGACAGTGCAGTCAGTGTAGTGTAGTGATCAGTGTAGTGTAGTGTAGTGGTCAGTATAGGAATCATGTAGGTCAGTGTAGAGGTTAGTGTAGTGGTCGCATTGGAATCAGGTAGATCAGTGTAAGGGTCAGGGTAGTGGACAGGGAGATCAGTGTAGTGGTCAGTGTAGGAATCAGGCTGGTCAGGACTATTGTAGAAAGGGACTCGGGGAGTGCAAAAAGTCCGCAGGTTAGGGGGCGCAAATTACTTGCCTTGCCCCGGGTGCTGACAACCCACGCTACGCCACTGCCTCCCACCCTAAATATGCTATAAAAATATCTAAGAGATTTCAAAAAGTAAAAACTTAGAGAGCTCCAAAATCAATCTAAAAATGAATACACTAATGTATCAAATGAATCTCAATAAAAAATCCAAACCCTCAAAATAAATACATTCTGTATCAAAATCATCAATAAATAAATCAATCTAAAAATAAATACACAGTGTATCAAATGATATCAATAAATAAATCAATCTAAAAAAACGTTTTAGCCCACGTCGAGACGTATCTTTGGTTAGGCGAAGGTCAAACAAAAAAAAAGGTTTCGAATTAACTTGTTCGACTTCAATCTTCTGCTAACCGATGGTACGTCTCGACGTAGTCCAAAACGTGAGGTGAAAATCATTTAATGGCCATTGGGGTAAAACATAAAAAATCTAACTAAATAAATAACTATAGTAAACTATGTGACACATAAATAAAAATCTAACTAAATAAATAACTACTAAAACTATGTCTTACATAAATAAAACTCCC
>BLSH010481413.1:1884824-1895927 GCA_018402905.1 Glandirana rugosa
AAAAATATATAATGTTTGGGGGTAATTTTATAGCAAAAAAACCTGTTTTAAACTCGTAACACCGAACCCAAAAAAACAGGCTCGGTATGGAAGTGGTTAAAATGTTTTCTTATGAGGGGCGTGGCTACCGAGCTCCGAGATGGCCGCTTAGCATCGGAGCTCTGCCAGCAAGCCGGGATATACAACACACACCGAGCCCTTGAACGAACCCCAACCCGTACCAAGCCCGTCAGTCTCCGGCCAAGGCACCAGAGGACACGAGGAGATGGGGAGGCGAAGGAGAGAACCGCCGCCTCAGCCGAAAAAACTCACGGGATTCTTCCCGAGACAGACAGCAGGCCTCCAGCAAAATGGCGCCGGTGGCGAAAACACGAGGCGGAACGAACGAGCTGCGGCCTTCATCACAGAAGCACAGCTCCGTCAACAGGCAGCAAGCGTAAACCTCCCGTCCAGCCCCCACTCATCGGCTACCTCAACACCCACCTTCAGAAGCCCAGCCAAATCCAAGCAAAGAACAGCTTCCCCAGAGAACGCAATGAACGCGGGGATCATGGAGGTGAGTGACACCAGGCCCCAGACACATACGCCATGGACGACTCAAGATCCATTCCTAACATTCCCTACCTCAGGGCAACCTGCTACGGACAGTGTACTAAAAGATATGCTGATGTCCCTCAGGGCATCACTACAACAAGATCTTTTTGGAGCGGTCCAACAGTGTCAGTCTGACATACAGGCCCTGGGAGGCAGAGTGGATCAGGTAGAGAGGAGTATGGAGGATTACTCAGCCTCCTATAACACTCTAGTTGATGCATACAATGCACAAAAAGAAGAGATTAATTGGATCAAAGACAAATTATGCAATTTAGAGGATAGATCCAGGAGGAATAACTTAAAACTAAGGGGAGTCCCTGAGTCAGTACAAGCAAATCAACTGCAGCAATATGCCCAAGACCTGTTCGCCATCTTGGTCCCATCCCTGACCCCACTAGAAGCCACAGTGGACAGAATACACAGGGTGCCAAAACCCAGCTTCCTACCAGAAGAAACCCCCCCAGAGATGTTATATTAAGACTGCATTTCTACAGAGCCAAAGAGCTCATACTGACAGCCTCACGGAATCCGGACAATCGTCCGCCCCAATATGCATCTATCCTAATACTCCCGGACCTCTCCAGATACACACTTCAAAACAGACGAAACCTGGCCACAATCACCAAAGCCCTGCGTAATCACCGCATCCAGCACAAATGGAGATACCCAGCCCAACTGGTGATCACCTACAATGGCACCACCTCTATAATCTCCACGCTAGAACAGGGCCTAGCCGTGCTTCGTTGCTGGAGCATCATACCAGAAACCCACCCCACCCCTCCACCAATTCCTGAACCCATTGAACAACAATGGCAAGTAGTAACGCGCAAAAAGTCTCCAAAAAAGAAAAAAGTCACTCAAGAGGCCTCAGCCTAGTTTCAACCCGACGGACTATATACAACGTCCCGGCTAAAGCTATGACAGAACTATGTCTATTCCCCCCCTGTACAAGCTTGCAAATTACCATGCGACAACTCCCCTCCGTAGGGTCATACCTAGTTCCACGGATCTATTACGTTCTTTTCGTTGTCATTTGACCAGAGTTTATTTACCTTTCTTTTTTTATGGTACACCATCATACGAGAATACAGAGACTGCTGAAGTTACTCCACCCACAACAACAACTCCCAAGTACGGACCCCGGAACCATCCGAAAACCTCTCCTACTTTCACGGAATCTGGAAGGGCAAGCCACTCCACTTCGGATGAAGTAAGTGAACCTCTACACCCTCATCACATACTAACCCCAACTGAACATCATGTCTCTTAAATGCCTATCACTGAATGTCAAGGGGCTAAACCACCCGGTGAAACGGCACTCCATGTGGAAGGAAGCTCAGAAACACAGAGCAGACATTCTCAGCATCCAAGAAACGCACTTTCAAGCGACCAACATCCCAAAATGCTCACATAGGAACTACCTTCATGTATTTCTCTCCTGTGCCTCAAAAAAAAAGAGGAGTCCTGCTTGCCTTACGGGACTCTTTAGCCTTCCAACTGAAAGAACTTCACTCAGACCCAGAGGGCAGATATGTGACTATAACCTGCGATATTAACGCAGCCCCTTACACCATTGCAGCTCTATATGCCCCCAACCAACACCAAATTAGATTCCTACGCAGATTAATCAGGAAGATTAAAGACCTCTCCTACGGAAACCTCTTACTATGTGGTGACTTCAATGCCATAACAAACCAGACAATGGACACCTCTGCAACGACCAAACACCGTAAACCCACAATCAAAGACCTCATCCATTTGGAAGAACTGTATGATGTCTGGAGATGCCAACATGGCTGTGAACGTGACTACTCCTTCTTCTCAGCCAGACATCATACGTACTCCAGAATCGACATGTTCATAACGGACAGGTGGCTCCTCCAGAGGGTCGCCATCTCTGAGGTACACGACATTCTCTGGTCAGACCACGCAGCTGTATCTATTTCCATATGTGAGAGGGGCGCACCCTCCACAAACCCCATCTGGAAGTGCAACTCTAATCTCCTCCAGGACAAAACCTTATCCCAAACTATCTCCCAACACCTAACAGAATACTTTAATCTAAACGTAGGGTCAGTCCCAAACCCCTTCTCAATATGGTCTGCCCACAAGGGCAATTCAATTGGGAGCATGGGCGAAGCGAAGCCACAATAAACGCATAAACGACACAATCATTGAGATCCGTAAACTAGAACAACTCAACAAAACTCACACGAACGCCCTAACCACCCACACCTTACAATCCCTCAGAGAGGAGCTGAGACTCCTCCTTACACAACAATACGACAAACATCTTAAACGTTTGAAACTATCCTTTTATGCCAATGCAAACAGAGCAGGCAAACTACTAGCAAGAAGAGTCAAAACAACTCAGGCCAAGACCAGAATATCCCACCTCATACATCCCACTCAAAACTATAAAGTCACAAACCCCCAAAACATAGCAGATCAATTTGCTGATTATTACAGCTCACTCTATAATCTTAAAGAAGACCCTAACACACCACAACCCATAGAAGATTCCATACTGTCCTTCTTGAAGGAACTCAATCTACCTTCACTATCCAAATCACAGCTAGAAACACTAAACTCCCCCTTCACCCCAAAAGAAATATGCAATATTGTGGCTTCCTTCCCCAACGGCAAGTCACCAGGGCCAGATGGCCTTTCAAACGAATACTACAAATTATACGGAACTATACTCACACCCACTCTAATAGAAGTATTTAATGAAGCTGCTCACTCTTCCCAAGTCCCGGCAGAAATGTTAAAAGCCTATGTGGTCACAATCCCCAAACCTGGCAAAGACCCCTCATCCCCAGCAAACTTTCGACCCATCTCGCTACTGAACACGGACGTTAAGATCTATGCGAAGATCCTGGCATGCAGGATGTCCACCATCATACCATCAATAATTAAGAACGACCAGATGGGGTTTGTCAGAGGAAGGCAGCCCTCCGATGCAACTAGACTTGTTATAAATATTATGCAATATACGGAATCCTGTCGGACGCCTTCTCTCATGCTCTCCATAGACGCGGAGAAGGCGTTCGACAGGGTCCACTGGCAGTATATGATACATGCTCTACAGTCTTTTGGCTTTCAGGGCCACATACTACGGGCGATTTTAGCCCTCTATTCTAGACCCCCGGCACAGGTAGTCACTGCAGGATTACTCTCGAAAACATTCACAATCACAAACGGTACCCGTCAGGGCTGCCCTCTCTCGCCATCCATCTTCAACCTAATGATGGAACCATTGGCAGAATCCATTCACATGGATACCAACATTGCCGGAATCAAAATCGCCAACACACACCACAAAATCAATCTCTTCAAGGACGACGTCATCCTCCTTCTCACTAATCCACTTCTCTCCCTCCCCAAGTTCACTGTAAACTTATAGAGTTCAGTAAAATTTCCTACTATAAAGTAAACTTTTCCAAATCACTCATCCTAGGCCTGAATATTACACCTAAAGTAAAGCAAATCCTCCAAACCACCCTACCCTACAAATGGACCAAACTCGGGATACCGTATTTAGGAATCAATCTGACTCCCTCAACGACTTCACTGGCCGATTCCAATCTCCAAACACTCATCTCAAAAATCACCCCCCAAATACATCATCTAGAACGCTGCGACTTGTCATGGACGGGAAAACTAGCGGCCTTTAAGATGACAATTCTCCCACAAATATTATATATCTTCAGGACCTTTCCTATTCAGATCCCTCTAAAATATCTTAAAACACTTTCTTCTCTACTCAAAAACTATATTTGGAACAACAAAAAACCCAGGATAGCGCATAACACTCTTACCAAACACAAACTAGTGGGAGGAATGGGACTAATAGACATTCAGGACTACTATTGGGCGACTAAATTGACACAACTCAAGCAATGGTTCAACACGCTTGACCCCCCCATATGGGCACTTATCGAGAAAGATCAGTCCCCCACCCAAGACCTCATGACCTTCCTAATAGTGGATTCCTGGAAGCCCTGGGACATAAAGCCTCTCCCCCGCACAATAGCAGATTCCCTGCAAGCATGGAGGTGCCTAATGACCAACTCCGGTGATTCCATCCTCATAAACACACCATAAAACCAAAGTTCTAGAGTCGATGATTCCCATGCTTGACACATCCAGCCTTCAAACACAAGGATTGACAGACCTAACCAAATTTTTCATTGGAACAAAACCTAAAACATGGGAAACCCTAAAAGAAGAGTTCCAACTCCCAGAAAAAAGCCAGATTCACATACCTCAGAATCAACCACTTTCTGGAAAGAACACCCCTACCTTCCATAAAAATCTCCCCCACAGCATGGAACTTCTATAAAAACCCCACTACCTCGCAAAAAGGCACTTCCCTTTTCTACAAAATCCTCCAAGATAAATTCACATTCACTAAAAACTCACACATAGGTAAATGGGAAGATGAACTACACAAAACATACACCCCCGTGCAATGGCAAACAGCCTTTAGATCGATACACAAATACTCCCACTGTTCAAGGCACTGGGAAATGGTGCTTAAAATAAGGCTAAGATGGTACCTCACCCCCACTAGACTGTCCAACCAATACCCAGGCTCTCCACCCTTATGCTGGCGCCTTTGTGGAGAAACAGGAAACCTGTTGCACATACTAAAAGGCTGTCCAAAACTCACCCCCTTTTGGAACCAGGTCTCCATCTTAATTTCCACACTAACCTCTACCCCCATCCAAATAGACGAAGGATTGGCAATACATAGTCTGGGATTAGAGAAATTCCATCCCACCTTAAGAGCAACCATTACCCACATTCTCCTAGCTGCCAGAAACTCCATCCTCAAAAAATGGAAGTCCCCAGACCTACCAAACTTATCTGAGGTGATTACTGCAGTGAATACCAACTTCTCCTTCGAGAGGCTTATAGCTTTAAACTCCTTAAAAGGCAAGCAATTTGACACAGACTGGTCCGAATGGACAAAAAGATATTTAAAATATCTTGTGAGTCACAGGTAGAAGTCTGGATAGACGAAATGCGTCTGAGGCTGTGGCTGTGCGGTGGTGACCACAAGGACAGGACGGAGGCATCCCTGGTTGTCTGGTATGACCTGCTGGTCGGGACAGAGGAGGCAAGTGGGGAACGGTGTTTGCAAATAGCTACGGAATCAGCCGACGTCTGAACTCAGATCTTAGGATCTTTTCTGAAGCTGTTTTATCTCAAGCTGTCGGTAAGGAGATTACCTAAGGGGCTACGACCCCTGGTGGTAGTTTCTAGTACTTCATTTTATGGTTTTAAAGTATAATAAACAAGTGGAAACGTTATCACGCTATTGCGGCTTTATATCTCTTTTTTTCTGAGTCATGACTTCATGAGGAAAATAGGATAACAACGGAGAGGATCAGATATCTAAAGTGGAGAGGTGCATTAAGAGCACAAGAAGCGATTTAGCCTGTGCACGAGAGTGGCAGGCATATACCATTGGTAAGAGTCCATCTACGGGTGAAGGGAATCACTTTCTTTTGCTTATGCACGTGGTGGATTGTTTCATTCTACAATCAGCTGATTATCCTAAACAGCACTTTGATTATGGTCTTGTGATATTTGTGAAGAAATTCACATTGTGGACTTGCTTCTGTCCATAGGAGCGCTACTGCATATGTTGATTTACATTTAGTTAATCCTGAATGTTTTGACTTATGGTTGTTTGTAATTATTAATAAGCGATATAGGCTGGTAATTTTCCACAGCACTGGGGTCTCTATTAGGTTTAGGTAAGATAGTGATAAAGACGAAATTTAAGTCAGCATTTAAAGGGTGTCCTGCACGAAGGAGGTTGAAGAATCGGGCCATGTAAGGAGCTAGCGTATCCACAAAATGTTTGTAGTAGGGGACCGCGAAGCCATCGGGGCCTGGGGCAGAGCCAGACTTTAAGGACTTGATAACCCGTGTGATCTCCTCAGGAGAGATGGGTGCCTCTAGCTCATCCCTGTGTTGATTTTTAAGAGTGGGGATGGGTAAAGAATGTAGAAATTCCTGTATACGGTCAGCATGTGGAGGTTTCTGATCCCCTGAGTACAACTTCTTATAGAAGTCTTGGAAAGCATCCAGAATTTTTGGGGGATTTTGGGAGTGGGAGCCATCCTGCATTCTGATTTTGGGAATGGAGTGAACTCTCAATTTGGGGGCTGTGTGCCAACATGGACCCTATTTTGTCCCTCAATAAATAGAATCTCCCTCCTTCCCATCTAAGGTGTTTCTCAGCTGTAGTCGTGAGGGCAAGGTTCAGGGGCAAGGGAGGAGGAGGAGGGAGATTCTTTGTGTCGTCTGCTGGCCAGAAGAAACTCCTTTTCTAATCTGTCTACATCGGTGGATCTGGCTTTGCGGATCCTAGAGGCTAATTGGATCAACTTTCCTCGAATTGTGGATTTTTGAGCAGCCCACAGGGAGGTTGGAGAGATGCCATCTGTATCATTCAAGCGGAAGTACTCTTGAATAGCTAAATTAATCTCCGTCACATGTACTGGGTTACTAAGGGTCAAAGCATTCAGTCGCCAAGAAAAAGACTTACGTGTGGCGTACACAGACAAGGCAGAGTCTCTGATGAGGGCTTTAGAGATCCTGGGGAGCTGGTTGGAATGGATAAAGAAATTATCTATTCTAGCAAATGTGTTATGGGGGCTAGAGAAGTGGGTATAATCCCGAACCGAGGGATTCATTTCCCTCCATACATCTACTAATCCCTGATGGAAAATTTGCCTGGCTACCTTTAGACTCTGTCTTGAGGGGTGGATCTGGGGATGTCCAGGAGGACGCAACTTGTCTACGCCCACATCAAAGGCCGTGTTTGAGTCCCCCCCGTATATGGCTGTTCCTTCCGCCACAGGGTTGGTGGCGCAAAAGAGGGAGTCAAAAAAATTTAATTGTCCCTTGTTCGGGGCATAGTAGGATATAAATGTGTAAAGTTGATTGTCTATAAGGCCCTTCAGGAATAGGAAGGGACCCTCCGAATCCTTCAGAACAGTACTGCAGGAGAAGTGCACATCATGACAGAGGAAGATGCCTACCCCTTTGGTTTTATTTACTGCGCTCACCAGGTGAAAGGTAGGGTATTTGCAGTGTATAAATGAGGGGAAGTATGAGGATGGGAAATGGGTTTCCTGCAATAATAGCACATCTACCTTTTGGGCAGCATAATACTGGAACTTTTTTCCACTTCATGGGTGAATTTAGGCCCTGAATGCTGTGAGAGACTATGTGTAAAAGAAGCTTGGAAGAACTGTGGTCAGCCATGGGGCAGAGAGAGGTGTGCACACAGCAATCCCAAAACACTTACCTGATTCCTGGAAGAGGGTGTAGGGGATGCTCGGGTGGGAGCCGAAATAGTTGCCGTGGGGCCTGAGGGGTGATGAGTCCGATACCGACACCAAACAGGAAGGATGAAGTCTAAGGGAGATAAGAGCAAAGAATGAGAAGAGAAAAGGGATAGGGAAAAAGCAGAGTAAGGTGGGAGTATGAAGAGCATACCCCAAGTAACAAACAATGTGCATCCCACTAAAAGTGGGAACACCCTGTTCTGGAGAACGCAATTGGCCATTCTCTGAGGACAGGGGGTGGTGCAAAACAACCATTCCAAACATTGTGTCCCCTTAATTTGAGAGAACACATAATGCATAAATTCATTAAACTTAGAACCGACCGGTACCATGAGACCCTCAATAGGACGCCCAGCATGCGAGAACAACCACAAATTGGCGACAAGGCTGGGAGAGAGATAAAAAAAAGAGGAGGCCAGATGGGTATCCTTCCTTCAGTTAGCGAAGCCTTCACCAGCCCGATGTGTAGGAGGAGGCCCACCGGAAACTGAACGCTATGCTGGCGTCAAGTAGGCTGGGGTCCTGCCAAGAGCCACATGGAGGGGGAACCCCTAAGGGATAAAATCTCTGATGAAATTAAACAAGAAACAAAAGATTTAGAGTCAAATATGACACAACCGGTTAAGTGAGCCTAAACGGCAGTCCAAAAGGACCCGTCTCCAAGGTAAGAGACAATGAAAAAGGGAAAAATGCAGTCTGTCAGCCCTTTTCAGGATGGGGCTCCTTCCTTGGCCTTCTTATGCTTGGGCTTCTGCCAGAGGGTGGTCAGTGGACTTGCTGGAGGCGGTCTCTTCGAAAGGCTGGAGGAGGAAATTTGCATTGGTGAGGGGGGATCTTTAGAGAGGATTCCAAGTTGCTGGAGGATGGATTCCCCTTCTTGAAATGTGGAGAATCTATATATCTTATTGTGGAAGTCGAATTTAAGCCCAAAGGGGAATTTCCAACTGTATTTAATGTCATTCTGAGACAAGACTGTAAGTAGTGATTTCAGAGATCTCCGTTTCTGAATGGTGAAGTGGGAGATGTCTGCGAAGAGTAGCACCGAGTGACCCAGAACTTTGATTTGGGGGATAGAACGAGCTCTTCTCATCACTTCCTCTTTGGTGCTATAATAGTGGGGTTTCACCACTATGTTCCGAGGGAGACCATCGGAGTGAGGAGGTCCAAGAGCCCTGTGAGCCCGATCCAGCTCCATTTTGTGAGGGCAAATGTCCGGTATGAGGGTTTTGATCAGGGCATGAACAGCTTCATTTACATCCTTGACCTCTTCAGGAAGCCCCCTAATTCTGAAGTTAAGCCTCCGTGACCTGTTCTCCAGGTCCTCAATTTTTGCTAAGGCCCCCTCCAGGTGGTTGTGTAATTCTTGGATGACATCAGAATTTTGGTTAACATGGGAGACGGTGGCATCCATTTTAGTTTCCACACTATCAATGCACGCCCCTAGCATTTGCAGGTCAGATTTGATTTCGGAAGTTATCTTTGTCATGGTCTGGGGCAAACCCTTGTCTAGAAGCTCTGAAAATTTCTGGAACATGAGGGTTATATCCTGTTGCTGGGATGGGTGAGAATCTTTGCCCTGGAGGGTGCTGGAACGTGCAGCAGAGGCCGTGGAGGGTGACATCAGGATGTCATCAATGGTGTGGTTAAGTAGAGATACTGTAGAGGCCGGTGAGAAAGAGTCATTTTGAATACAAGGGCTTTGAATATAAGGGCCAATGTCCACCCCAATGAGTGCGGGGAGCCATGCCAGGCAGGGGAGCCAGGTAGGTCTGAAAGGGCCGCTTCCAGATGTTGGTGGCCTGCAGCCATTGCTTGGGAAGGAGTGTTGTCTGAGGACTGGCTATAGTGAGGTTGCAGGTTACGTTTGACAGTCCTGGCCCACATACAGTGTGATGAAGTAGCAGATTAGAGGGATTGTATATAAGCTGTGAGGGAGCCGTGGAATCAGGAGGAGGACTGCTTTATGCAGATGGTGCAGCAAAGTAATGGCAGGGATATTCTTGTGATGAGTCCTGAGGGGCCCTGGGGAAGGGAGCACTATGGAGCTCAGCAAGCCCTGTAAGGTGCTTTGCAGGAAGCAGGCTCTCCTGACAGAGGGAGACTGTGTGACACACTGGCTGGTTGTGCTCTGTGAACTGGGCTGGCCAGACGCCCAGACTATAATGGCCCATGGTTCCTTCACAGAGGAAGGTGTCCAGGGAGGGGGGGAGTGCCACTGTTCCAGCAGCTATGGAGGCTCCGTATCTGGGCACAGGAGTGCGCTGGTGTCCCAGGGATAAGGTGGATGAGGCGTTGGAGAGGCTGAGGGTGTCCCCACTGACATGCGCTCCTAATGAGGGCTGGTAGTGTGGCCAGGAGTCACAGGAGAGGATGGCTGGCTTTCCCTAGTAGCCTGCGTCTCAGCTTCTGAGGTTCAGGGCGGGCCTCGCACGGTGTCTGTGGCTTCACTCCCGCTTCCGGCTCCGCCGCCATCTTAGGAGTGCGGCCTGTAATCCTTCCGAGGCTGGGGTGTAGCGGCCCCACTTGTAAGGTGGCTCCTTACTGTCCTGGGAAGCGCTAGAGGGTGTGTGGGTGCCCGCTAGGCTCGTTTGCAAGCACTGAGAACTGGCTGCAGGGGACAGCGATGCAAAGTAATGGCGCAGAGCTCTGGTGTTAAGCGTCCATCACCGAGTGTCGCGCATGCGCACTTATATATCCATCCTTTTTTGTTGTTCCTCCCACTGCGCCATTAACAAATTAACTAGACATGGGGCAACTTATGCTCCCATTACTATGCCTGCGCTTTGGACATACAACTCAATAGAACTCCGCTGTCGTTTAAATGTGACACTATGTTCGACATGTGAGTGATGAAATGTAACATCGTTCACAGTAAAGAAGTCACAACAGTGTACTTTTCTATATTATTTTATAAATGTTTTTACACTCCCCACATGAGTGAAATGACTCTGCGACATAAATTTTTTTCCTAATATAGGGACTAAACAAACTGCGTATAATAAAAATCATATTTCCACGTACAAAAAAATGTTTCGCGTCCGTATCATTACCCTCGTATTCAACGGGGTACAGATCAATTAAACAATTACCGCGTCACCCTCCTTGTTGTTTTTTCCTACCTATATATTCACGCGTACGC